>JAOANR010000014.1:41828162-42085624 GCA_030278955.1 Hygrophila difformis
AACGTGAAATTCAGCAACGGCTTCTCAAAAATCACCACCGGGACAGAAGTGGCCTGCTTAACATCAGCCACCCAAGTAGTCGAATCCGTCTGGAACGAAAACGGTCCCGACACAGATTGTTCTTCCCTATAAGAATTCTGTTTTACAGCCCACATTCTGTTCGGTTTCCTTCTGCACCTGAACGCCAAAATGAGCAACCCGACCAGCAAACAAATCAACGAAAGACTTAGGGCAAGAGCCAGCTTCAGTCCCCGTCGATTATGAGCTTCCCTTTTAAAGAAATTCGGATTCGCAGCAATTGGGCAGCTATTTGTCGATCCTATAAAAGATGCCTCAAGGATTTCGGGAGATAACTTCGATTCACAAAAGCTCAGGTTGTTATACGAAAAATTGAATCTTTCAACCCCATGGAGTCCATTCATCACCATTACAGGAATGTCTCCGGTTAAATTGTTCCGAGAAAGGTCGATAACTTTAAGGTTCGCGGTACTAAGAGGCGGAATATGATTGACAAGATGGTTATTCGAAAGATCGAGAACTCTCAAACTACTTAATCGCGAGATATTGCTAGGAATTTCGCCAATCAAATTAGTTCCAGATAAATTCAGATACTCTAAACCTGTAAGCACATCAACTTGCAAGAATGGCTGTCTAGCAAATCTATTGCGTGCAAGATTCAGGTGTTTAAGATTCCTAGCACGGCTCATGTCAGTGAAGAATTCACCACTCAAGTTGTTTTCAGACAGGTCCAAATAGAGCAACCTAGACCAGTCGAAAGAAGAGCTGAAGTTTACCTGAGCAATGTGGCCCTGAAACTGGTTCCTGCTCAAATCAATCACCTCCAACCGCCCCTGAAACAGGCCAACAACAGAACCCTCAAACAGATTCCCCGAAATATTGATATATCTGATCATTTCCATCCCAGAAAGATCCGAAGCCCGACCGGCGATCCCATTTCCAGCCAGGTTCAAGAATTCCAACTGTTGAAACGCTTTGTTGAAACCTTGAGGGAGAGAACCCTGGAGATCGTTTTCGGATAGATCGATGAAGACCAAAGACCGGCATTGAGCAATCCCCGAGGGAATTGTGGATGCCAGCCCATTGTGACTGAGATTCAGAGCTTTCAAACTGGTGAGAGAACTGAGCGCCGCAGGGATGGTCCCGGATAAATGGTTGTAAGAAAGGTCCAAGCTTTGAAGGCTCCCGAAATTCACAATGTTGCTGGAGAAGGTTCCGGTGATTTGGTTGTGTGAGAGGTTGAGATGAATTAGAGATCCCAAACTCCAGAAATCAGAAGGCAGACCAGTGATGTTGTTGCTGCTGAGATCCAAAGTTTCCAGCTTTACCAATTTGCCAATGGTGGTTTCAGGAATCACACCAGATAGACCCAATCCAGAGGCTTCGAACCTAACAATGTTCTCACCATGGCCATCACAGACCACCCCTTTCCATGAGCAGAATTTCCCAGAAAAGCCATTTTCTGTGAGGGGCTTTATCCCCATTTTCTCCAAGAATTCAAGAACAAAGGATTCATCTGTATTGGGTTGTTGGGAAACCAAAGGCCTCAACAGTAAAGATAGAGCCAAGAAACAACCAAAGATTCCAAATCCCATTTTGTCAAAACGAAAGGGCTAAAACACAGACAGATAATCCAGAAAAAAACACAGCTCAACTTTTTATCAAATTCTGAAACCCCACCAGAGCCTTCAAAGTCCAAACACCACTGCTCAAACTCAAATCCCTAATTTTAGAAGGTCAAGCAAACTCTTTAACATCATTAATGACACTGTAACCGTCCTCTGGCACCTGCAGTTTCAATAAACCCACCCACCGTCACAAGTCACAACCCACCCAACAGTTAAACTTCAACAAGAATACCACAGAATGAACCAATTAAACCCACTTTAACTCACTCCAAACACACAGAAAACAACACTCGGCACATAAAAATTACGCTGCAGACACCACATGGAAATCAATTTCTTCGAAAAACCAAACCGAGGAAAAAGAGGGAAAGAACCAAAAAAAAGAAAAAAGGGAATGGGAGTACATATACCTGTCAAAGGATGGTTCTTGTTCAGAGAAATGCTATAAACAGATTCAATAGAGTAGGAGGAGAGAAAGAAACATGGGAAAAGCTCCAAACTTTCCCCACAGGGATGCTTTTAAACGTCAAAAAGAATGATGGGGTTAAAGCACGAGAGGGATGGGAAAATGCAAATGGAGTTGTTTAATGTTAGATTGATGGTGCCCTTTTCAACAAATTTCAGAGCGGTAAAGAAATAAATTTGACAGTGGGGTTGGCTGAGTCCCGGAGGATGAAGTTGGAGCTCATAAATACTACATTGACAAAGATATTAAAGAATGTCTTTTTTGGGTGGGTGCAGAATATCTGTGAACTGTTCGGTGGAAATTCAGTGTTACCATATTTACGGAACTTTGCCACTCCCACTCCTAATTTTCCTTTTATTTATTTTAATTTTCCCTCTTGTCTTTAGCCATGGCGCCATATTTTGCTTAAATTAAAAAAAATAGGTAAAAATTTTAAAATTTACCAAAACTGTAATTTAGACAAATAGGCCCTTCAACTTCAAAATTCAATTGTTGAAAAATGAAAATACAACCATAAGGCCATTCCAAAGAGAGGATTAATAATATAATAAATTTTTTAAAAGTTGATTCATTTTACGAAAAAATGTATAAAAACATCACTAATCTTATATTTTTAGCGGACACGACTATTAAAATGCTTAATAATGTCCATACATGTTTAAAATTTAATTGCATACCCAGTATGCTCATCAGTCGGGTTCATTAGTTTGACAAACCCGACCTCTATGCATGACCCTTGAAATCATGTTCATTGTCTTGTCAAGCCCTTGCTAAAACACATGCATAGGGGTCGAGTTGGGTCAAACCCATAAACCCAATTGAGGTGGTATGTTAGATGATCATGCGATTTTAAACATATCACAGTGGATATAATTAAGGATTTAAATTGCCATAAGTAAGGATTTAAATTGCCAACTAAAAATATAATGTTAGTGAGAAAATGAATAAATTGGATTTAATTAGTAAACGTAGAGATCAATATGGAAAAAAAATAGAAAAATAATTATTTCGAAAAATTGAGAACAAAGAACCATTTTTACATATATTTCCCTTAATTTTACTCTTATAAGAAGCATGATATGTATAGCATAGATTCTATGGATGCATTTTTAGGATAGTATTTTGGAAGAAGATCAGGTAAATCAGGTAATTATTTTTCTTACCTTGTCTAGATGCTCAGTTCAGAAAGTTCAAATAAATGTTATTTGAATAAAGTAAGGTTGAATTTGCCGTGAATATATGTGTACACTGCAGATTTTCTGGTAATTGTAATTATTGCCTTTGTCTTTCTTCTTTGTAAAATGAATTTATTACTCCTACTTATCTATCATTAATAAAGACAGTAAAAATACTATTACAAATTATTATTATTATTATTATTATTATTATTATTATTATTATTATTATTGAATTTTTTAATATAGGGGTAGGGTGGATTCCAATAGCATCATTCCCACTTATTATGGAAATATATAACTGTAAATGTTGGACAAGAATGAAGTGGATATTGGATAATGTGGTGGGTTTGAAAATTGCGATTTTTATTTTATTCATAGCTTGTGTATGACAAAAGGGCTGGTAGCAGTCCACAATAATGAGTAATTTATATTGGGAAAAATCCAAACCATAATATTCATAAAGGTGTTATTGAATTCTTATGGAATTTACTTTTTTTTGTTGTAGGAATTTAATAATCATATGAATATAATTTCTATTTCAAGGAGAATGAGATTACTTTTTTTTGGAGGAGTCAAAACCAGATAAAGGGTGGTGGGAACTCATACCATATAAATTACAAATGAATAAAATGGGAGGGATAGGAGGCCGAATGGAGAATCGAATCCTCAACCTTAAAGTTGAAAGGCATCGACTTGGTAACAAATTATAAATCCTCGTTCCAAGATAAATTAGATTATTTGAAAGATAATGAATTCCATAACGAGTAGTAAAATATAGAAATTACATTATGGAATAGTTTGGCTTCAAGACAATCCAATATAGGAACAGTTATGGTGCTTTCAAAATATTTGGAAGTACGGTGAAAACACAATCTCATTCATTGAATTAGATCTAACGACTATAAATTCGAAACGGTAAAATTGTCAAAAAAAAGAGTGTAATGATTTCTTCATTTACCATATCGCTGAATAAACTCTATTGTGTCGCTGAGATATCCATAACATGTCGCTGATGTATGCATAAATATGTCGCTGAAATATACTATAGCATGTTGTTGAGCGGTTCTATATCAAGTTGCTGAATTGTGTCAGCGTTGTCGCTGAATTTTCATATGCTATGTTGTGTGTGGGCTACGTCGCTAAGATGCGTTCAAATGCACAAAACTATGTTGATGAAAATATATGAAATTGTGTCGCTGAAATGAATATAATAATGTTGCTGAATTGCATATCCCATGTCACTGAATTCTATTGGTCATGTAGCTGAATTGTGAGATGGCTCGTCGCTGAGATGCGTTTAAAATCGCAATGAATTTCAAACGGCTATAACTTCAAATGTCGTTGAGATGAACATAATAATGTCGCTGAACTAGATTGGCCTCGTCGCTGAGTTGTGTATGACATGTTGCTTAATTATATATCCTATGTTGCGAATTCCGTATATTAAAATACCTAACAAGTAAATTACGAAACTAACCCTCCAAATGATCTCAACCGTTGGATGATGAAACTGATCAACGATGTTAAATTACCGTCCGCACAGTACTGACATAGCAGTCCGCACCATAACACCTCCGATCTAATATAATCGGATTTATAAATAATATTATTTTATTCACTTTCATTATTAAAGAGTTCTTAAAATAAACTTTATTGTTAGTGGTAGAAAAAGAAAAAAGGTAAAATCGAATTTTGCTCCATGATAACACCATTTGATTTGAAATTATAATAATTCAATTTACCATTTAAACAAGATTTCCATTAATTTAGGTAAAAACACTATACATGTATTATTCGATGGAAATGGTTTAGGTGAAGAATCTTGGTATTAAGAATGTTCAGCTTACAGCTTGAATGTGCTGACAGCTTACATATATTAATCCATTGATTTTCTTACCTAATGGGTGTTTGGTTCGGGTTTCTATTGACACCAAAAATATATTATCCCACAAATTTGGTCCAATATGCATAGGCCCAAATATCAAGCCCAGTCCATTTGTCGGTATTGACTACGCCAGCAAAGAAGGGGTGACGAATTGTTGGAGAAAGATCTGTGGCAACATTAAGACAAGGCGCCATCTTGGGAATTCCTGGGAGCAGATTGGGGTAACGGTAGCATCCATGAAGGAGGACCTTAACTCTGCCAATGAGAGGTGTGACTCCTTATAAGTACTGGAGGCAACATCCAATGAGGGGACCTCAACTCTTCTCAAAAGAAGTCGCACTTATATTTTTTAACTTTCTGCACTTTCTTTTCTGCAATTTCTTTTCAGTCATTTTTCTATTCCCCACTTTAATTTCCTTACAGCTTTCTTATTTCCCTGTAATTTCTTTCTGCAAATCCTTGTAACTTGTTCCAAGGTCATCAATCGAAAAGAGGTTTCGCTCCTCTACAAATTTCTTGGTTAACAAATTGGCACGCCCAGTGGGACACGAGTGATAACCATATCCGCTTAGGAGTGTATGCTACTTAGATCTGGACGAGTAGTAAGGGACTAAACACAAAAATTTGAAGAGATGTCGCTGCATGATGAAACACCAGTAAGGACTGAAAACACCGATAATGCGGTGACTACTTCTCAACCTCCACAAGGGATAATGCAAGTCCCAACCCTTTCGGAGCAGATGCGACTATCGATGACAGAATCGATGGCCGAATTCATGCCTTTACTTACAAGGCACCTTATGGACGTGTTGCGGCCTGCTATAGCCGATCAGACTGACAAGATATGTGGATCCATGCGTACTTCGCAAGAGGGCTCCATTCCAGCGAATGGCACGAATGTGCCATTAAGCATCACATGGTCGTATGGCGGCCCGCAGAGGACTTAGGGGACTGCTTTTGGCCAGCCGCCACTCTCGAAGTTTGGAGGACTGGCGAGTCTGCCCCCCTTCCACTCATACTTTTACTCCTGCGGCACATAACATGCCTAATATTTGTTATACGGCGCCTCCCATGATGTATGCTTCATCGGGATACTTGATGGCGTCCAACGCTGTACCAACAGCGATTCCTTGTGCATCTGGCATAACACCACGTCAGCCAACGACACAACCATTTGGAGTGGCGGCTCCCATCCCACCGGCCGCCATCCCTACTCTAGGTGCTGGAGGAGGACACATGCAACATCAGGCCGCCAACATGCCTCAGGCCACCAACTTGCCTCCGGCCGCCATGCCTCAGGCCGCCAACCCATACCCGGCCACCATGGCTCATCCGGCCGCCAACATGCCTCAGGCTACCAATTTGCCTCCGGCCGCCAACATGCCTCAGGCCGCCATGCCTCAGGCTGCCAACCTACACCCGGCCGCCATGGCTGCTCAGGCCGCCAACCCTCTCCCGGCCGCCATGTATCCTCAAGCCGCCATGCCTCCTACACAGGCAACCGCGGTGTCACCCGAGTTGTTGGCAGATATGATGCAACAACATTTCGGGATTCAATTAAGGCTGATGGAACGGCCCACGTACAGGAAACCATACCCGGATTGGGTAGACAATATGCAGCCATATCCTAGGGGTTTCAAGATGCCCGAGTTCACCACGTTCTCGGGAGACGATGGAAAATCCACAGTAGAACATGTGGGCAGGTTTACTGCTCAATGTGGCGAAGCAGCGGCCAACGATTGGCTGAAGCTAAGGTTGTTCAACTCATCTCTGACTGGACCTGCATTCGCATGGTTTGCTTCCTTGCGGCCTAACTCAATTCAAAACTGGGCCGATCTCGAACGGGCATTCCATGACAGGTTTTACACGCCACTGTCACAGGTGAGTCTCGAGGACTTAACTAATGCCAAACAGTTTGCCAATGAGGCAGCAAGTACATTCATTAATATATTACAGCGGCTCAAGAGCCGATGCACAATGACGGTCCCTGATAGGGAGATAACCAACGTTGCAGTGGCAAATATGTTGCCAAAACTGAAAGAGCATTTAATGGTGCAGGATTCCACTAATCTTGCCCAGCTGGCCGAGAGAGCGGCCCGCTTGGAAAAGTTCCTTGAGGAACAAGATGAGAAGTGTCTACCTATACACGTGACTCATTTTGAGGAATTGAAACACGATAAAAGGAAGACAAACCAATGATGGTGGCCAATGCAGTAACCATGGGTAGTAAAAACCCTGGCTAGTGGCCCCTGAAACACCGTCGACAGCGGCCATGGAGGCCAAATAGTTGCTGGCTGATGAGTGGCGGCCTGAATGAGGATGGCGCCTGGCTGAGGATGGTGGCCTCACTGACCACGCGTGAAGGTGGAGGCCTTGGCGAAAGCCAATGGAGGCCGGGTGTAAGCTAATGGCGGCCGGGCGAAAGCGAATGGCGGCTTGTGCCCCCTGGATGGCGGCTGAAAGCTGAGTGGCGGCCTGGGTTCTCTGATGGCGGCCGAGCTGCTGAGGATGGCGGCTGGCGACGTCCAAGCTGGCGGCGAGTGGGGGGCTGGCGGCGCACGGCAAGGCCAAGGCTGGCGGCTGGCGGCCAGGATGGGCACTCAGGGGCTTGGCGGCGTTCGAAGACTCCTGGCGCATGCTGGCGGCTGTGGCCTCAAGCAGAGAGAGTTGGCAGCCCGTGATGTTCTGGCGGCGCACGGCAAGGGCAAGACTGGCGGCTGGCGATGAGGCTGGGCACTCAGGGGCTTGGCGGCGTTGGTTGGCGGCGTTTGAAGACTCCTGGCGCGAGGCTGGCGGCTGGCGGCCTCAAGCGAAGAGTTGGCGGCCCGTGATGATCTGGCGGCGAGCGCTCATATGCTGATGGCGGCGTGTTGATGGCGGCCTGTCCTCGAAGCAGGGTGGCGGCCTGGGAACTCGAGTGGCGGCACTCATAGGATGTCGGCCCGGATCTGGATGGCGGCTCCCAACGTGCAAATGGCGGCTGGCGATGGTGCCTGAAATGATGCCAATGGTGTCTAGAGTAATGTGGATGGTGCCTGAAGTGATGTGGATGGTGCCTGGAAGTAATGTGAATGGTGCCTGGGAGGATGTAAATGGTGTTTGGAGTGATGCGCGAATGCTGCCTGAAACTTTTGACGAGCTTCATGAACACGAGTAATTTTCTGAAATATCAGGTTTGGATTTATTAAATGAAAAGAGTTATGATGTAGGGAAGGGGTTTAAGGATATGTTATAATTTCCCTTTTTATTACTCATGTGGGGTGTTTTAATCTCAAACGACGCTGTAGTCCTCCCCGCCATGAAACTTTTGACAAATATCACGGTGCAACCGGGATTGACCTTCAGTCTGTCACCCTGAATGTCCCTGGTATCTGCGCCATGATACTTCTCATAATTTCATGTCACGGAAGCACCTGCCATAAAGCTTTTGAACATCTTCCCACTGCATGAGTATTTTCCCAAAATGTTGTATTTTTACTTACTCGTGTCAAGAAACTGTGCATCCCGAAAGCGCACGGAGTCAAAAGTTGCAGTAATTTATAGTAAGTACCGGATCGTTCACTGGAGGATGTGCGATGGAAGCAGGGCCCACGTCGTTTACTACGATTTTCCACTCGGTTACTCGTTTCAAGTTTTGCAAGGTTTTCTAACAACTACTTGACATAAATTAAACCAGATCATGAAAGCAGTAAAAATTATTCTACAAAGCATGGTAAATTAGATCGAGGAAAGCAATTAAATCTATACTACGAAAGCAATATAAAATTATACTACTCTATCTAGAAAGCAAGTTTAAATATGACAGAAGGGACAGGGAGGAAATAATAAAGATTGGACAAGGTTCGGATGAAACACAATTAAACCTCCATTTTTTATATACAGATCTTAGCTTGGGATAATCCTCTAGTTAGCTAATTCTCATGCTTTCTACACCATGTTCCCTTTAACAGACAGGTACTTACGGTAAGAATTTACATGCTCTTAAGACAACAATTTCTAAGGTACCACAGACTTATAACTCCCTCCACAGGCCTTGTGAAGTTACATTACATATCTGTGATGGATAAGCAACACCTAACATATCATTAGTTGACATGCCAAGTACTCCTATCATTCCCCCATGTCACACCCAAAACTTCAAATCAAGCCCCAAACCATTCCATAACTCTCAAACCTTTTAACAGATGGACAGCCCCTAATTCTTCCGAGTAACCTCTATGAAAGCATTTAAAAAAGGAAAGCAGTAAAGAAAGCTGTAAAGAAAGCATTTAAATCTATCACTCGGAATCGTTAAAAACGTCTCTTTCCGTTAGTATAAAAGAGCCCCTGGTCTTGGTGACCAGATGCAGATCAAGAACCCCCGAGATATCAATAAGCCACAGGGCTTACAACATCTGGGTAGTTATGAGATACAAACTAAATGAAACAGATCCATAAATGAACCTATTCCGGATGTACTCACTCAAGACTCAATTCTAGACTTTGGCAGAAGAAGATAGTAGTCGAAGGAATACTCAACCCTACCTTAGAAATTCACCAAGGCCTATATGTTGTTCCTCTAGTATTATTTATCACATCTCATCTACACCCAAGTGGATATTGACTTAATGCGATATCTAATATCAGATTTCCAACACACATCAATTTTGAGAAGCAAATGAATATTTGAAAATCATTCCCTAGACAGGTACTAAACTCTCAATTAAAACACAGATCCTTTCGGTCTAGATGAGACCTAATTGCTGACTCTGCTTCTAAGCTCTCAAAATCAACCCCCAGTGGAAGATGAATTAGTCATAACTATCAAATTTATCCCTTACTCAGATCCGGATTTTATAAAGGAGTTTTTGTTGGAAGTTTATTATGCAACATCAGATTTATATCAAGACTTCTGTGTCCAAGGGGAAGGATCCCCAAAATAGCAATAAGACCAGAACATCTACATAATAGTATCATGCATACAAGTATATGAAAAGGAAAATAAAACACCCCAAAATATATGGTGGGGTTAGACAGAATGCAATACACAAGATGGATTAGCCTGAGATGAGAAGAAATCGGCTAAAAAGAGTGCCAGAGATAGTTGGGGTTTTCCGGACTGCAAACATCTGCTGTCCGGTTCCCCATTATCCCAGATGACTGATGTTTAGACAGAAAGAATTCCCAACGACGGTGACCGCCGTCATTCAGTTTTCTTTTGTCTGTGAGTGGAAGAAGAACCCACATATTTCTTGCTGTAATATTTCTCAACTGATGTTGGTCGACATCAGTTGATACTATTGCAACTTGAATTCAGGTTGAGAAATTAAGATAAGGAAAATTAAAACTGTATCTGATTAGGAATTGGCTGAGTGACTAATCGAAACTCTTAGTGAAGAGAACGCTCGCCGAAGCTTCCACCAACCACTAACCAGATCATGCAAAATAACAAATAATGATTGACACACAGAAGACGAGTTAATCGATATCCCTGTGAAGGGACCTTTCACCAACATTAATCTGTGGTGTTTCTCATTATCCGTTCATACACACAACGAAAAGGAAAACTTGAAAAAGAAAATGTTTTTTGGTATTGTGTGGGTGTTAAGCACACAATAAATAGATACTAATGGGTTGAAATGTGTAATGGATAGAAATCAGATGAACTGGGCCTAGGCCCAATACACCCATGCAACTTACACAATTCATGAAAGAAAATGTTTTTGGAGTTTTCAAAATATAAGGGATAGTTCAATTCGAATTATTGGGTTAATTCGAATTGAGAATGCATGAAGGATGAAGTATGATCTTACCCAATTAATCCTTGCAAAGGAATGAGATATCATCTAATTCGAATTGTTGATCAATTCGAATTAATTCGAATTGGACAACTCGAATTGATGAAGTCCTTTCATTGCTCAAAATTGACTAAGGCATATGCCTCAAGAGGAAGGTGAATTCGGATTGTTCAGCAATTCAAATTAATTCGAATTGCACAATTCGAATTGGTAAGAGATGGAAAATAAACTAAGGCATGAATGGGTGGCATGCAATACAATGTGGTTTTCCTTGCCAATTCGAATTGTTGAACCAATTCGAATTGGAGACTTCAAATTGGTTAAAAACCACATGAAGGAAATTTTGGTTGTGCAATTCGAATTTCTTAGGCAATTCGAGATAATTCGAATTGCCTCAATTCGAATTACACATTTTCAAACAACAACAATTTTTTGTATTCTCACAAGTATGGGTTAGGTGAACACTGTGCGGTTAATGATGGGTTTAGATTTACCAAATCCCTCATCTCACATCAATGTCACTTCACAGCCACCCTAGTGAGGTTTTCAAGTAATAAACAAACACATGTCCAGTGGGTATTGGCAAGATTTAAACCCTATTTCTACAAACAAAAGATCAAAGATTAAAGAACCTAAAACATCTAGTTATCTAAGAACTGCATGAATAAACTAAGAACACTCAAGTTATCTAAGGCAGCTTAAAATACAAAACAAGGCAGGAAAAATAAGGCAAAAAGATAAATACTAACAAACCTAAAAACGTCTAAAACCTAAGAACGCTTATTTGAAGCTCTAAGGCACAAAATCAAACCAAAAACCCACCAAACATGCATTTATTGAGTTTGAATGTCAACTAGGACATAATAAATATAACCTAGTTGAAACAAACAAACATGCTAAGCATTTATTTCTAAAGAAAGCATTAAAGAGTGCCAAAACACATGAATAACACCATTTCTGGAAATTTTCTTGTATTGGCACTTTGAAAGTAAAACAAAGAACCCAAAACCATCATTAACTTGAAGGTAGGGGTTTATTCTAACTAGAAAGCTTGTAAAAATTCTGGAAATGGCTACTCTAAGGGTTACACAAACTGCTTCTACACTAAACTAAGATCAAAGCATGTAAAGATTATACTACTTGCAAGGAAAAATAAACTAAACTAAACTAAACTAAACTACCTACCTACCTAACCCTTAAGGGGTGTGGAACCTCCTGCTGTTCTTTTTGTCCCAAGCTGCTTTTTGGCAAAATTCTTGATCTCTGGATTCTGTTGTGGAAGGTCTGCTTTTATAGACAAACTTCGAAACCCTAGGCCCACCAGTGTTGTGCTCATGCTCCACAGCTTCATTTGGATGAATTGTTGAATGGGGTTCGAATTATCTCAACCAATTCGAATTAATTCGAATTGTGAGATCTCTTCCTTGAGCTGGGATTGTGGCCTTCAGTCATCAATTCGAATTATTGTGAAGAATTCGAATTGATCTTTTCTCGAATTGGAAGAGGGTTTCTTCTTGGCTTCCTTGCATCTGTTAGCAATTCGAATTGTTTGTGCCAGTTCAAATTAATTCGAATTGCATCTTCTTCTTGCCTTTGGGTTTCTTCTCTCTCATTCCCTAATTCGAATTAATTCGAATTTGAACAATTCGAATTAGGCTTCTGCATCCCTTCCAACACTTAACCATTTCTTTGTTCTCTTCAGCAATTCGAATTGTGTGCAATTCGAATTAATTCGAATTGCACAATTCGAATTGTGCTTCAACACTTGACCAAATTTCAGTTGTGGGTTTTTCAATCTTTTCCCATCTTTTTGGATTTTTGTGGGCTCTTTTATTCTTTTGCCCATCTTTTCATTCCTTTTTCTTTTCTTTTTCTTTTTTTCACGTTTTTGGATTTTTCTAACACAAATACAATTAAAAATTGCATATTTTGTGTCTTTTCATCACCGGGTTGATGTTTTTACAAACTAGCATTAATCTTGTCAAATTCAACTGCTTTCTTATTACAATAAGATGGAATACGATCAAAATGTCCGTCTCAGACACGGAAATGGATTGGAAATAATGGACAATTTTGGCCATTATCAACATCCTCACATTTAATACTGATCGTCCCCGAGCAGTCAGAGTCAGTGCTCCTAGGAGCTTGGACTCTGCATATTCAATCCATTTGCGTGGCCTCAGAAATTTCGTTCTTCTTATATTGGGATAAGACAATCAAAATTACAAGTGTTAAATTCTCTTAGTTGCAGTGTTTAATGGAATGATACTTCTCACTTGCATAGACATACAGGCCAATCATTGTTGTTAATTCTTCTTGAATATGTGTTTAGAAAATTTCATTGGCTTAATCCTTGAATTCAAGCATGACATGATCATTGATTAATAGAAACAGAGCCTCACATATAGTAGAATCGGAAAGTTCACTCACTCTCAAGATTGGCTTTTATCATCAACGCTCAAAATCAAATTCGATTAAATTCTCCCATAGGCTTGCAACTGGACCAACTCGCCACCGGCTCATTTCCTCAAATCGAGATCCCGAGGTCTTATTCAGGGTTATAATGGGGCATACGGTTGTAACATTTGGTAGGAAAGGGAATTTTTGGGCTAAAAAGTGACATGACACCATTCCACCATAACTTGGCATTTTTTAGAATTTATGATCATCATTATTTCTATCTTTCTTTTGTTTTTCTTTCCTTTTTCTATTGCATGACATTAGACTTTGTCTAATTTGCTTTGTCATTTGCAATTTATTCTTGTTGCATAGATCTCAACTTCTCTCTTTTTTTTTTTGAATCGGTTTATAGCATACCGATTGATACATATTTGATGATCAAAAATCACAATGCCTTGATGGGATGGCTCATGTACAGTTGGGTTTGATTTTCTTGGTCTTTTTGTAAGGCTGGGAATAATATAGTGGCTTCAAAGAAAAATTAGGCTTAAAGGCTCAGATTGGTTAATCCTAAAGGGAAAATGTTTTTGGGTTTGGAATTCAAACGAAAGCCAAAATTTTGGGTTTTCTAAGTGCCTCGATCATTTGCTCGATTTCGGGAATATGGCATGGTCTTGAGTCGGTCTCAATTGCAAGTTCTAGTGCCCTTTAATCGAATTGATTCGCACAATCAAAGAAGTATTGAGTAAAAATGACTCGGCTCAGATCTCACAAGGGACGGTTTGATCATGTCATACATTCATTCTCAAAATTAGTCTTTGAAAAATTTCTTGCAGCTTATTCAATCAAATTCTCAACATGAAAGTTTGTCAGTCTTTCAAGTGATCATATCATTAGATTTTTATAGCTCAAAACTTCGAGAATTCATGTCATGCATATTTTTAATTGTTTTATCCCAATGTAATAGTCTGAAGATTTCATCATCAGCCTAAATTCAACATGTGAATTTAGGTGGCAGATTTATGCTTGTTTTATGCCGGTTTGTTTAATTGAAAGCAGTAAAAAGACACTGTGAACATGCAAGCATGTCACAGCTTGTTTTTGGTGTGACAGTCACTTATTCATCTTGGACTGCCACACATCTTTTTTTTTTTCAAATAATGGAGAACTCAAGACGAAATTCTCTTTTGGAAAGCAGTAAATGTACGACTACCCAAAATACGTCGTACAACCATCATAACAGACAATTCCAAGGTTCGTTATACAGCACACGACCTTAATCATAGCTAAACATTAATACAGACGCAGCTGTACACTTGAATAGGTTAGCATCAAAGATCAGTCAAAAGATTACCAAAATACAGTTCCAGTCAGTCCAGTCAAAAGTGAATCTTTACAGATTCAGTCCATCTTCAGCATCCTTCCCCTCTATCCTTGGAAGAAGATTCTGGTCTAGTGGGCATAGTTCGTCAGGCTGCAGGGTACGCAGAAATCTACCATGTCATCCTCATCTTCCTCCATCACCCTGGTGCAGTAGACTCTTGGTCCTTGATTTCCGAACAGGTCGGGTGTCTCCAGGCTATCCGCCAACCATGCAAAGACGTTAGTCCCAACGTATTGCATGACAAACCTGTTGGTTATGATCCTGTTGATCATTGACACCCCCTGCTGGACCTGTTCATTGTCCAGCTTGCTAAGCAGCATGTATCCCCTGACAAAGATTGAGGCCTTGTGGTTGTCCTCAATCCCTTCCTTTAGCAGCTCACAAGCCAGAGTTTCGTTTCCTGCTCCGAATGCCTGCAGGGCTGGGATGAGTTTCAGGTTGTAGTTGCCAGCTTCTTCGCACTTGACCAGGAGTGCCTCCTTTTGCAGTTCAACCCTTTGTTCCCACATCTTGACGATGGTAGTCTCCAGTTCACATCTCTTGTAGACAATGGGAAGATCAGCTGCATCCCTGAGTTTGGTACACACCTCTCTGACCCTCCACACTTTCTTGATGCAATCCTCTCCGATGCGGGAGAGGATCTCTCCTAAGAGTTCTACTGGCAGATCCAGTAGTTGGGTCGTCTCCTCTTGATCTTCGTTTTGGACTAGGGGAATGATGTCTGTGAAAAGACATGGAGAGATGATTAGGTCTGAGACCCTCAGCCTTATACCTTCAGCCACTTCAAAGTACAGTTCGCTTTCTAACACCTGTCTCACTTGAGGTACACTATGAAAGTCCAAGGGGTCAGATTATCAAATCTACTCTTATTACAGCAAAAATAAGGAAAGCAAGAGGGAGATAAGGATCTTGGATCCTTAGAAATTTTTCTTGGACTATAAATAGTCTAAGATGTTTTTGGGTGGTCGAAGGACCAAAAAGAGAATATTTCGCAGGTTATTGAGCCTACGACAGGTTTTTGATTTTTATCACTTGAGAAGTGATTGAAATCAGGTGAGATAGGGGAGATGAGAGATTAATGATGAAAAGCAAATGCAAGCGATAAATTATGCAATTACTAGTATGTAACAATGGACCATGACTACAAATAAGAATAAAAATGAAAGTAAAAGTAGACATACATACATACAAAAGGTGATTTTTGGGTTTTTATGAAAAAGTGTTGACTTGTTTATTTAATGAAATTGGGGGTGTAAGTGGTCCCCCATTTGGATTTTGTTTTGGGAAGTGGGGTTTTTAAGGAATAAAAACAAACATTCCTTGTGAACATTCCCCACTTGTCCCAAGTTGACAAAGATCAAACACTTTTAAAGCAAAGAACAATCTGCCATTTTGTCTTTTTACACGTAAATGCCGTGCCAAAAGTGTTGGAAAAATTTTGGCATGGTTTCGTCTGTACCATGTGTCCCGTATGTGCAAACATCAACTTCTAGAATTGAGTTTGCAAAGTGTGGGCAACATGTACCCGACAAAAGCATTTATTACAAAAATACTCATATAATATAATACATGCAAACATCAAATAAGCAACACAACTGGTCCAAGAATACTACTGTAATGTAACACTTAACATCAGCATGCATTTCGGGTCATCATTAACAACTTCCTACTGAAAATAACACAGTGGCCAAAGAGAACATGACCATAATGTTACCCCTACTCACAGGTTACCAAAATCTCAAAGCAGATAACACAGATACACACATAGACACAAATGGAACAATAATACTGCAATATGAACAAAAATCAAATTTTTAAGGGTTTTGAGACCCTCATTTTCAAAATAAGAACACTCCCTAAATCACAGAAAATTTTGAACCCTTAAATGGCAGTTAAGAACACAAAACCTAGAGCCCTAGGTTCTGCCTAGTCGGTTTCTATCCCATTTCTGAACAAACCCAACACACTCCGACCACTTCCCGACTCTTCCCGACATGAGAAACAAAAGCATTCCCCTTCCCACCCTCGATTTCGCAAGGAAGATGAAGAGACAAAAACTGAAAACTGTGAAAACCGAGTGCGAAAATGAAAAAGAAACACTTACCCCTACTCCCACTCGGATTTGATGACGAAGATGCCATTTCCGACGAGTTTGAACGGATGAAAGGTCGAGACGAGTGACTGGTTTCGCGAGGAAGAAGGGTTTCGCGAGAGAGAAAACGGGGGATTTTGGGATGAGTGAAAAGTGAAAGTGATGGAAGTGGGGGGAAACAAGGGTATAGAAAGAATTCGGACAGGGGGGTTCGAATTATGCACTAATTCGAATTATTTCGAATTGGTGCATTCTGTGAGAGATGCGAGTTACTCAGGCCAATTCGAATTAATTCGAATTGGCTTGAAAGACAAAAATACACACACAAGTTCGAATTCTGAATCAATTCGAATTAATTCGAATTGACTCACAATTCGAACTTGGTGTGGAGACTGACTTCGCATAGAAATGCTTTTGTGAGCTAATTCGAATTATTGGTGTGGTTCGAATTAATTCGAACTTCCCCACAATTCGAATTGTTCACTTGCATAAGAGAATGCCTTTTGTATGCTAATTCGAATTAGTTAGGCAATTCGAATTAATTCGAATTGCCTTATAATTCGAATTGCAATACTTGGCCTAATAAAATATCCGAAAATTCTGCCTTGGGTGCCAATTCGAATTTGCATGGCAATTCGAATTAATTCGAATTGCCTCCATAATTCAAATTAACTAATCCGAGAGTGAAAATTTCCAAGGCAAAATGTCTTATGTGGTTTGTTCCAAACAATTTCGAATTAATTCGAATTTTCTTGAAATGAAAAATAAACCACAGTCAAGACTTAGGAAAAATTTTTAGATTTTCAAAAACTATATGTTCATCAAGATGAACTCAATAGCAGACATATCTACACAGAATTAGAATTTAAAACATATAGTTTGCATAAATTAGGTTGGGTTAACAATTTTATTTTATGAATTTAGTCTGGATTTTAGATTTCTCTAAATTCCAAAATTAACCTCCATTAAATATAATGTTAACCCAACCGGAAACCTGGTTTTTGGAAGCTTTATCTTTCTTTTTGTTGGTTCCTCGAATTCCTGCAAAACAATTATAAAAAGGTATTAGGTTTTCTCCAAATATCAACATCCTCACATTTAGAGTCTTAGTACTCTAAATGTTCAATTGATTTTTGGATACTTTGTCCCAATAAAAATAAGTGAAGCAAGTAATAAATAAGTAAGTAAATATATGTATAATATTTATTGAGCATAAGCCGGTTCTGTTGTCATTTGAGCTTCTTTGTCGGGGTCGAACTGCCCAAGATACTCCTTCAATCTATGTCCATTCACTACCAGCTCTCCCTTGTCAGTTCGGATCCTGACAGCTCCACTTTCAAACACGTGCACCACTTCGTATGGCCCTTCCCATCTGGATTTAAGCTTTCCGGGGAACAGCTTCAACCTAGAATTGAATAGCAAGACATTCTGGCCAACATAGAAGTGTTTAGACTTAATACGACGATCGTGTAACTTCTGGGTCCGCTCTTTATAAATCCTCGAGCTTTCATAAGCTTGCGCACGTATTTCCTCAATTTCATCGAGGTCCAACTTGCGCTTACTCTGAGAAACTCGTGAGTCAAAATTGAGCATTCGTACGGCCCAGTAAGCCTTATGCTCTAGTTCTACGGGCAAATGACAGGCCTTCCCGAAGACGAGTCTGTATGAAGACATCCCAATGGGAGTCTTGAATGCAGTGCGGTATGCCCATAAAGCATCATTGAGCTTACGTGACCAATCTTTGCGAGTTGTCCCCACAGTGGCCTCGAGTATGTGTTTGATTTCGCGGTTTGAGACCTCGAATTGACCACTGGTTTGGGGATGGTAAGGCGTGCCGATCTTGTGGAGAATCCCATTTTTGCTCATAAGATTTGCAAATGCTTTATTAACAAAATGGGTTCCTCCATCTGATATGATCACCCTGGGTACACCAAATCTATTGAAAATGTTATTTTTCAAAAATTTGACGACCTGGTTGCCATCATTGGTTGGCAGTGCAACGGCCTCAACCCACTTGGAAACGTAATCGACAACTACCAAGATGTAATGGTTCCCATCAGATGTCGGGAATGGTCCCATGAAGTCAATACCCCATACATCGAAAATCTCGAGAGTGAGAATTCCTTGTTGAGGCATCTCATCCCTCTTGGAGATATTCCCTAGTCTTTGGCATCTGTCGCAAGCTTTAACAAACGCTTTGCAATCCTCGTAAATGGTAGGCCAATAAAAACCGCACTCGAGCACCTTATGGGCTGTTTGAGTGGGGCCATGGTGACCTCCATATTCCGACTCATGGCATTTCTTAGCGATTTGATAAGCCTCGTGCTCAGTTACACATCGTCTAATAATCGAATCTGCACAATGCTTGAAGAGATAAGAATCTTCCCAGAAGTAGTTAACTACATCTCGGTTGAACCTTGCTTTGTGGCCCCTGCTTTGAAATGGTGGGGTTATTCCACATGCTAAAAAGTTAGCAATATCGGAAAACCACGGACAAGCTTGATCATGAAGATGCAAGGCAAACAGTTGCTCGTCCGGAAAGTTCTCATTTACGGCTAGCTCATTTTTATCATTTTCTAGTCGAGACAAATGGTCAGCAGCACCATTGTCTCTGCCTTTTCTATCTTTTATTATAATGTTGAATTCTTGCAACAAAAGTACCCACCTGATTAATCGAGGTTTGGCGTCTTGTTTGCTAAACAAGTATCTCAGTGCAGAGTGATCTGTGTACACTGTGGTTTTCGTACCAATAAGATATTGTCTGAATTTATCAAACGCAAAAACCACAGCATACATCTCCTTCTCCGTGGTGGTGTAGTTAATTTGGGCCTCATTCAGGGCATGACTTGCGTAATGAATTACACAATGCTTCCCTTCCTTATGTTGCCCAAGAACTGCACCCACGGCGAGATCACTTGCATCACACATTACCTCGAAAGGCATTGACCAATCGGGTGGTTGTACTATTGGAGCAAAAATCAACATCTCTTTGAGCGTGTCAAAGGCTTGAACACACGCTTCATTTATTACGAAAGGATTTTCTTTACAAAGCAAGTTAGTGAGCGGCTTGGCAATTTTAGAAAAGTCTTTAATGAATCTCCGGTAGAAACCGGCATGCCCTAAGAAACTCCTAACTGCTTTTATTGAATTAGGAAATGGTAGGTTTGAGATGACTGAGACCTTAGCCCTGTCGACTTCGATGCCTGCGCGCGAGATGCGGTGACCTAACACTATTCCTTCGGTGACCATGAAATGGCACTTCTCCCAGTTCAAAACTAGGTTGGTGTCCTCACATCTTTTCAAAATTTGTGCAAGATTAGTCAAGCATTCATCAAAAGTATCTCCATACACAGAGAAGTCATCCATGAAAACTTCAATGCATTTTTCGATAAATTCTGAGAAAATTGACATCATGCATCTTTGAAATGTGGCAGGCGCATTACAAAGTCCAAAAGGCATGCGCCTGTACGCAAAAGTTCCATATGGGCAAGTGAATGTGGTCTTGTCGTGATCCTCGCTAGCTATTACAATCTGATTATAGCCAGAGTACCCATCCAAAAAGCAATAGAACTCCCTCCCGGCCAACCTCTCCAGCATCTGATCAATGAATGGCAAGGGGAAATAGTCCTTCCTGGTAGCGGTATTGAGCTTTCGGTAGTCGATGCAAACTCTCCAACCGGTCACTGGACGTGTCGCCACTTCTTCTCCTTGCTCATTAGTCGTTACACAGATCCCCCCACGTTTCGGTACGACCTGCACTGGGCTAACCCATTTGCTATCAGAGATAGGATAGATGATACCAGCATCTAAGAGCTTGATAACTTCTTTCCTTACCACTTCCTGCATATGGGGGTTCAGACGCCTTTGTGGTTGCCTTGAGGGCTTGTACTCCTCTTCCATTAAAATTCTGTGCATGCAAACAGAGGGGCTTATTCCTTTTATATCAGAAATGGTCCATCCGATTGCATGTACATATTTCTTTAGAATGTCTACCAGAGCTTTTTCTTGTTCTTGTGTCAGCTTGGCAGACACAATCACCGGTAATCTTTTATGTTCAGCGAGAAAGACGTACTTAAGATGTTCCGGAAGTGTTTTAAGTTCAATCTCTGGTGGGCATTCAACGGAAGGCAGTAATTTGCGAGAAATGGATGGGAGAGAGAGATCAGATTAACCTTCAGGATCCTGTGTCAGTACAGGATCCACTTCCTCCTCAGCGGTGCTTTCCTCTTCCTCCGGGATGAACTCAACCCCATCGAATTCTTCAAGGTCCCCAGAGATAGGGTCCTCGAAGTGGACAGCATTGCAGCTCCTTGGTTGCTCTGCGCCTTCAGGCTTCAGTACCTGTTTTGGAACTTTGTTTGGCTCATCAGTCACAGAGTCTATGGTCTCATCCTCACTCCTACTTTCTATTACATCAAATATGGAACAAGATCCCTCATCCGGAAACTTCTGCAGCTGTTCCATGTCAAAGGTGATTTCTTTGTCATCGACCCTCAATGTGACTCTTCCAGATTTGGCATCGATAAGTGCACCGCCAGTGGCCAGAAACGGGCGTCCCAGGATAAGTGGCATTTCAGAGTCCTCTTCGATGTCGAGGATGATGAAGTCAATCGGGAAAAGAACTTGACCGGTTCTGACTACCACATCCTTGAGGATTCCTACGGGCTTTGTGATTGATCTGTCTGCAAGCTGCAACTTCATCCTGACTGGTTCAATCTCCCCGAGCCTTAGGCGAATTGCCATGGCTAAGGGCATCACATTGATGCTGGATCCTAGATCACATAACCCCATGCTCACTTTGGCCTTCCCAATTTGTACTGGTAGCGTGCAACATCCAGGGTCTTCTTTCTTTTCGGGTAGTTTCTTCTGAACTATGGCACTGCATGTGCTGTTGAGAACAATCACCTCCTCCTGCTCTACCTGCCTTTTCCCTGAAACAATTCTTTCAAGAACTTAGCATAGGTGGGCATTTCTGAAATCATTTCCACGAGAGGAATGGTTATCTCTACAGATCTTAACCGTTCTAGAAATTTCTTGAATTTTAGGTCATGTTCCTTATTTTTAAGACGTGCTGGGTATGGTACCCTTGGCATGTACTTATTATTGTTTGTTTTTGGTGGTAAAGAGAAGGAAGTTGTACCTTCAACCCTACCCTTTTCAGCTCCCTTTGCAGCTTCAGCCTGCGAAATAGTTGTTTCTGATTTGTCCTTGACCAGTTCAATACCGTCTCCTCCTTCAATCCTTTCATTTTCTTTTTCACCCTCCACTGGATCCTTTTCCTCCTCGGCCGTCTCTTTTCCATGTCCAACAATTCCTTTCAGAGTCTTGCCTCCCCGCAATGTGATTGCTTTACACTGCGGGTTAGCTTCAGTACTGCTTGGAAGCGTTCCTTTCCCCCTGTTCTGTAGTTCCTTGGCCAATTGGGTGACTTGCGTCTCCACATTCTTGATTGATGACTGCAGTTGTTGGTTTATATCCTTCTGGTTGGCTATAAACTCGGTCATCAAGTTCTCCAGACGAGATGGTGGCCTTTGGTTATATTGTTGATTCTGATCAGGTTGGGGTTGGAAATTCTGGAAATTCTGGCCTTGGTTCTGATTAGGCCTCTGTTGGATCCGAGGTTGGAAATTCTGATTCTGATTTTGAAAGTTCTGCACTCTTTGCTGGACGAATCCTTGATTCTGAGGTCTGAAGTTTTGCTGTGGGTTTTGATTTGCGAACTGGTTGGGCTGGTTTGGCTGCAACAAATGCGCGTTGAGTGCATTGTTGTTGGAATAGGAGAGATTGGGATGGCGATTTTGGTAGTTCCCGGCATAATTACAGCTCTCGGTAGCTATCTGTTGGCATGTATCAGTTGGATGAGGTCCCTGACACAGTCCACAGACAACTCCCGATTGCTGTGTTTGAACTTGGTCTGATGAGGTTCCTGCCTGAGAAGCGTCTATTCCCTTCCCTTTATCCTGGCTCAGCTGTATTGCAGCTACCTGTTCTTGCAATTTTTCAAAATCTGTTTTCCCTTCACTTACAGCAAAGACTTTTCTAGGAGGATCCTCCTTCCTATCATCTGTGTTTAGGATGGATCTGTTGACAGACATTGTCTCAATCTTCTCCCAAGCTTGGTCCATAGGCAAGTGGAGTAAATGTCGTCCGCCAGCAGCGTCTAACATTGTTCTCCATGGATGGGTGAGTCCTCCGTAGAATTTCCTCAATTGCTCCCATGGTGCGTATCCGTGTTGGGGGCATCGCCTGATGAGACCCAAGAATCTTTCTTTCGCATCATATAATGATTCGTCTGGCTTCATTTTAAAATCTCCAATCTTAGCTCGTCCTTCCTCAATCTTTGATTCCGGAAAATACTTCAGCAAAAAGCTCCTCACCAAGTCTGCCCAAGTGCTCCTCAGATTGATAGGCAATGACTTATACCAGTCCCTGGCACCACTATATAAAGAAAATGGAAACAACATTAGCCTAATAGTATCAGGAGAGACTCCCTGATTTTTGATCGTGTCGCAGAGCTCCAGGAAGGTCTGGAGATGATCATGAGGGTCCTCATGATTTGCACCGCAGAACTGATTGTTTTGCACCAAATTAATGAGTGCCAGTTTGAGCTCGAAATTGCGTGCGGGAAAGTGTGCTCTCCCAGGTCCATCCAGATAGGGCTCTACTATTGGTTGCATGAAGTCTGCTGCTGCTTGCTGCTGTTGTTGATTTCCTTGTTCAGCTTGGTTCTGGTACTGTTGGTGGTAATTGGGAAATTGCTGGAAGTTATGTGGATCTTGTGGGTTGTTCTGAAACTGATCTGGATTGAAAGCTTGGTTTTGGTATTGTTGGTTTGGTATGTTTTGATTTTGGTGAAATTGGTTTAGGGGTGGTGGCGGTTGTTGGTGGAATTGCTGGTATTGTTGCTGATTGGGATTTGGTAGATTCTCCTCTTCGTTGGCATGATTAGGATGCTCTACCATTCCTCCGTCAGCTCCATTACCAGGGTTATTTGGTGGTTGGTCTATGGGTAAGATCGGGGGAATGTTCTGGTTATCTGCCATATCTGATAGGTCGCTGCTCGATGTTTCAGGTGAAGTGCGGGTCCGACGCTCCTGCTCTTTCCGTCTTCTGGCTTCTGCCCTCAGTTGGCGAGCGGTCCTTTCTATTTGTAGATCGAACGGTAGCTCCGGCAATGTGTTCCTCCTCCGTTGCATAAGCAGTTGGTATCAAGCTTTTGACAGTACCTGTACAATCCCCAAGTTAGTGATGGTTTGATAGTATATACAAAAACTATCTATGAGTAAATCAGGAATGTAATTCTCCAAGTAAACGGCGCTGCATCCTCCCCAGCAACGGCGCCATGAAACTTTTGACGAGCTTCATGAACACGAGTAATTTTCTGAAATATCAGGTTTGGATTTATTAAATGAAAAGAGTTATGATGTAGGGAAGGGGTTTAAGGATATGTTATAATTTCCATTTTTATTACTCATGTGGGGTGTTTTAATCTCAAACGGCGCTGTAGTCCTCCCCGCCATGAAACTTTTGACAAATATCACGGTGCAACCGGGATTGACCTTCAGTCTGTCACCCTGAAAGTCCCTGGTATCTGCGCCATGATACTTCTCATAATTTCATGTCACGGAAGCACCTGCCATAAAGCTTTTGAACATCTTCCCATGGCATGAGTATTTTCCCAAAATGTTGTATTTTTACTTACTCGTGTCAAGAAACTGTGCATCCCGAAAGCGAACGGAGTCAAAAGTTGCAGTAATTTATAGTAAGTACCGGATCGTTCACTGGAGGATGTGCGATGGAAGCAGGGCCCACGTCGTTTACTACGATTTTCCACTCGGTTACTCGTTTCAAGTTTTGCAAGGTTTTCTAACAACTACTTGACATAAATTAAACCAGATCATGAAAGCAGTAAAAATTATTCTACAAAGCATGGTAAATTAGATCGAGGAAAGCAATTAAATCTATACTACGAAAGCAATATAAAATTATACTACTCTATCTAGAAAGCAAGTTTAAATATGACAGAAGGGACAGGGAGGAAATAATAAAGATTGGACAAGGTTCGGATGAAACACAATTAAACCTCCATTTTTTATATACAGATCTTAGCTTGGGATAATCCTCTAGTTAGCTAATTCTCATGCTTTCTACACCATGTTCCCTTTAACAGACAGGTACTTACGGTAAGAATTTACATGCTCTTAAGACAACAATTTCTAAGGTACCACAGACTTATAACTCCCTCCACAGGCCTTGTGAAGTTACATTACATATCTGTGATGGATAAGCAATACCTAACATATCATTAGTTGACATGCCAAGTACTCCTATCATTTCCCCATGTCACACCCAAAACTTCAAATCAAGCCCCAAACCATTCCATAACTCTCAAACCTTTTAACAGATGGACAGCCCCTAATTCTTCCGAGCGACCTCTATGAAAGCATTTAAAAGGAAAGCAGTAAAGAAAGCTGTAAAGAAAGCATTTAAATCTATCACTCGGAATCGTTAAAAACGTCTCTTTCCGTTAGTATAAAAGAGCCCCTGGTCTTGGTGACCAGATGCAGATCAAGAACCCCCGAGATATCAATAAGCCACAGGGCTTACAACATCTGGGTAGTTATGAGATACAAACTAAATGAAACAGATCCATAAATGAACCTATTCCGGATGTACTCACTCAAGACTCAATTCTAGACTTTGGCAGAAGAAGATAGTAGTCGAAGGAATACTCAACCCTACCTTACAAATTCACCAAGGCCTATATGTTGTTCCTCTAGTATTATTTATCACATCTCATCTACACCCAAGTGGATATTGACTTAATGCGATATCTAATATCAGATTTCCAACACACAGCAATTTTGAGAAGCAAATGAATATTTGAAAATCATTCCCTAGACAGGTACTAAACTCTCAATTAAAACACAGATCCTTTCGGTCTAGATGAGACCTAATTGCTGACTCTGCTTCTAAGCTCTCAAAATCAACCCCCAGTGGAAGATGAATTAGTCATAACTATCAAATTTATCCCTTACTCAGATCCGGATTTTATAAAGGAGTTTTTGTTGGAAGTTTATTATGCAACATCAGATTTATATCAAGACTTCTGTGTCCAAGGGGAAGGATCCCCAAAATAGCAATAAGACCAGAACATCTACATAATAGTATCATGCATACAAGTATATGAAAAGGAAAATAAAACACCCCAAAATATATGGTGGGGTTAGACAGAATGCGATACACAAGATGGATTAGCCTGAGATGAGAAGAAATCGGCTAAAAAGAGTGCCAGAGATAGTTGGGGTTTTCCGGACTGCAAACATCTGCTGTCCGGTTCCCCATTATCCCAGATGACTGATGTTTAGACAGAAAGAATTCCCAACGACGGTGACCGCCGTCATTCAGTTTTCTTTTGTCTGTGAGTGGAAGAAGAACCCACATATTTCTTGCTGTAATATTTCTCAACTGATGTTGGTCGACATCAGTTGATACTATTGCAACTTGAATTCAGGTTGAGAAATTAAGATAAGGAAAATTAAAATTGTATCTGATTAGGAATTGGCTGAGTGACTAATCGAAACTCTTAGTGAAGAGAACGCTCGCCGAAGCTTCCACCAACCACTAACCAGATCATGCAAAATAACAAATAATGATTGACACACAGAAGACGGGTTAATCGATATCCCTGTGAAGGGACCTTTCACCAACATTAATCTGTGGTGTTTCTCATTATCCGTTCATACACACAACGAAAAGGAAAACTTGAAAACAAAGAAAATGTTTTTTGGTATTGTGTGGGTGTTAAGCACACAATAAATAGATACTAATGGGTTGAAATGTGTAATGGATAGAAATCAGATGAACTGGGCTTAGGCCCAATACACCCATGCAACTTACACAATTCATGAAAGAAAATGTTTTTGGAGTTTTCAAAATATAAGGGATAGTTCAATTCGAATTATTGGGTTAATTCGAATTGAGAATGCATGAAGGATGAAGTATGATCTTACCCAATTAATCCTTGCAAAGGAATGAGATATCATCTAATTCGAATTGTTGAGCAATTCGAATTAATTCGAATTGGACAACTCGAATTGATGAAGTCCTTTCCTTGCTCAAAATTGACTAAGGCATATGCCTCAAGAGGAAGGTGAATTCGAATTGTTCAGCAATTCGAATTAATTCGAATTGCACAATTCGAATTGGTAAGAGATGGAAAATAAACTAAGGCATGAATGGGTGGCATGCAATACAATGTGGTTTTCCTTGCCAATTCGAATTGTTGAACCAATTCGAATTGGAGACTTCGAATTGGTTAAAAACCACATGAAGGAAATTTTGGTTGTGCAATTCGAATTTCTTAGGCAATTCGAGATAATTCGAATTGCCTCAATTCGAATTACACATTTTCAAACAACAACAATTTTTTGTATTCTCACAAGTATGGGTTAGGTGAACACTGTGCGGTTAATGATGGGTTTAGATTTACCAAATCCCTCATCTCACATCAATGTCACTTCACAGCCACCCTAGTGAGGTTTTCAAGTAATAAACAAACACATGTCCAGTGGGTATTGGCAAGATTTAAACCCTATTTCTACAAACAAAAGATCAAAGATCAAAGAACCTAAAACATCTAGTTATCTAAGAACTGCATGAATAAACTAAGAACACTCAAGTTATCTAAGGCAGCTTAAAATACAAAACAAGGCAGGAAAAATAAGGCAAAAAGATAAATACTAACAAACCTAAAAACGTCTAAAACCTAAGAACGCTTATTTGAAGCTCTAAGGCACAAAATCAAACCAAAAACCCACCAAACATGCATTTATTGAGTTTGAATGTCAACTAGGACATAATAAATATAACCTAGTTGAAACAAACAAACATGCTAAGCATTTATTTCTAAAGAAAGCATTAAAGAGTGCCAAAACACATGAATAACACCATTTCTGGAAATTTTCTTATATTGGCACTTTGAAAGTAAAACAAAGAACCCAAAACAATCATTAACTTGAAGGTAGGGTTTATTCTAACTAGAAAGCTTGTAAAAATTCTGGAAATGGCTACTCTAAGGGTTACACAAACTGCTTCTACACTAAACTAAGATCAAAGCATGTAAAGATTATACTACTTGCAAGGAAAAATAAACTAAACTAAACTAAACTACCTACCTAACCCTTAAGGGGTGTGGAACCTCCTGCTGTTCTTTTTGTCCCAAGCTGCTTTTT
Organism: Hygrophila difformis; assembly: GCA_030278955.1. Taxonomy (NCBI): domain Eukaryota; kingdom Viridiplantae; phylum Streptophyta; class Magnoliopsida; order Lamiales; family Acanthaceae; genus Hygrophila; species Hygrophila difformis. Next base: position 41,856,225 of record JAOANR010000014.1, read on the forward strand.
GGCAAAATTCTTGATCTCTGGATTCTGTTGTGGAAGGTCTGCTTTTATAGACAAACTTCGAAACCCTAGGCCCACCAGTGTTGTGCTCATGCTCCACTGCTTCATTTGGATGAATTGTTGAATGGGGTTCGAATTATCTCAACCAATTCGAATTAGTTCGAATTGTAAGATCTCTTCCTTGAGCTGGGATTGTGCCTTCAGTCATCAATTCGAATTATTGTGAAGAATTCGAATTGATCTTTTCTCGAATTGGATGAGGGTTTCTGCTTGGCTTCCTTGCATCTGTTAGCAATTCGAATTGTTTGTGCCAGTTCGAATTAATTCGAATTGGACAATTCGAATTGATCTTCTTCTTGCCTTTGGGTTTCTTCTCTCTTCATTCCCTAATTCGAATTAATTCGAATTTGAACAATTCGAATTAGGCTTCTGCATCCCTTCCCACACTTAACCATTTCTTTGTTCTCTTCAGCAATTCGAATTGTGTGCAATTCGAATTAATTCAAATTGCACAATTCGAATTGTGCTTCAACACTTGACCAAATTTCAGTTGTGGGTTTTTCAATCTTTTTCCCATCTTTTTGGATTTTTGTGGGCTCTTTTATTCTTTTGCCCATCTTTTCATTCCTTTTTCTTTTCTTTTTTCTTTTTTCACGTTTTTGGATTTTTCTAACACAAATACAATTAAAAATTGCATATTTTGTGTCTTTTCATCACCGGGTTGATGTTTTTACAAACTAGCATTAATCTTGTCAAATTCAACTGCTTTCTTATTACAATAAGATGGAATACGATCAAAATGTCCGTCTCAGACACGGAATGGATTGGAAATAATGGACAATTTTGGCCATTATCACTGCCTAAAGAGAAGCAAATGGCGGCTGCCAAGACAAAAGTGGCGGCTTGCACCAAAAAAAAAAGAAGTTTCCAAGATTCTCATTGGGAATATTGGCTATGGAATAAAATATACCATGTTTGTTTGGGGGTATGTTTCATATAGAGCATTCCCTCCAAGACAAAAATATTAGTTGTTTTGAGTGGGAATGCGACTCCCACTCCAAATGGAGGTAATCTTATACTATTACCCAAATCTTGCATACATTTACACCAATTTATCTATTATACTCACACTTTTTATACTTATTTTATTTTATAAATTTAGGTATTTATACTCTTAAAAATGATAAAGGGGATGGTTACGGTCCAGAATTGAGAAATTCTTGACATCAAGAATTTTATGTGAGCCATTGATGAAATATTCAAATCAAATCAATAGTTGAGATCAATGCAAAATGTAGTATTGTAATATCAATAAGATATAAATGTTCTTTATTATTTCTATCATTCCAACTAGGGGTGGAAAAATTACCGAAAACTCGGTATGCCGAGCTTACCGTATCGAAAATTACCGAAAAATATCGAAATTTAGGTATGCCGAAATTTAGGTATACCGAAATTTAGGTATGCCGAAAAAAACAGTACGGTAACGGTATGGGAATACGAGATTTTCGGTATTTCGGTACCGAAATACCGAAACATTAATTTTAATATTATTTTAAAATTTAATATATATTGTTGTGTTAAGACATTTGGAACTTTGAAGGGCCAATTTAAGTAATTTTTCGGTATACTCGCGATTGGAAGATGAACACGGTATTGATTTTTTTTAGTATAGTTCGGTATGCCAATTTGTAACGGTATGTAATGCATTGTTCGGTATGTAAAATTTTCGGTATTTTTCGGTATTTTTGGTATATTTCGGTACTTTCGGTAAATATAATTTTCGGTACGGTAACGGCATAGATATAGGAAACCAAAATTTTTGGTATACCGATTTTCGGTATACCGAAATATTCGGTATCGGTATCGGTATGATTTTTATCCATACCGAAATTTTCGGTACGGTACGGTAACGGTAACGGTATTTCGGTATACCGATTTTTGCCACCCCTAATTCCAACTACCGTCATTCTCGTGTCCAGTATAATATGCTATTTCTTTGTTTGGATTTTATAAAATATGATAGAATATTTAGATTCCTTGCATAGAGTAGGTGAATTTTCATAAAAGAACGTCCAAATCCGAGTTCATATGAGAAAGTTAGAGTCATTTAACGTTTATAATGTTGGCTTTGTTATATAGGCTTTGTTGCTGAACTTCATAGGTTATGTCGTTGAATGTTTTAGGCCCCGTCGTTGAATTCTTTAGGCCCCATCACTGAATTGAGTAGTCCTAGTCGCTGAATTGAGAAGGTTTCGTCGCTAAAATCGCAATGAACTTTAAATGGCTCTAACTTTCTCAAATGAACCCGGATTTGGATTTTTTTATATAAAATTTATCTACTCGATACAAAGAATTTAAATATCCTAGATTTCAGAAATTACAAATAAAAAATAGCATATTCTCATAACAACAAGCATCAGATACTTTTAAGGCTTTAACGATACGAGTAGAGCATTTCAGCGACATACCATACATACTTCAGCGAAAAGGCTTATGCAATTCAGCAACAAATTGTATTATTTCAGCGATATGGTTCTATGCATTTCAGTGACGTCATTATATGAGAATCTGCTATTTTTCTATTTAGAATTTTTGAAATCTGATAGAATATTTAGATTTCTCGCATCGAGTAGATAGATTTTCATATTAAGAACGTCTAAATCCAAGTTCATACGAGAAATGTAAAGCCATTTGAAGTTTATCACGTAGGCTATGTCGTTGAACTTCATAGGTTATGTCGCTGAATACTTTAGGCCCCGATGCTGAATTCTTTAGTCCGAGTAACTGAATTGAGAAGTGTAACACCCCGGATTTGATAACCCAGGCCGGGGTGCCACCGCCATACCTCCCTAGCAAGACACGGTTCCTCCGAGCTTGCTAAAGAGATGCAAGGCAATAGGTGTTGGAAAAAAAATTTTAAAAGCAAGTCCGGAATTACTTAAAAATGATAATGTAATATCATCCATACATGATAATAAAAATAATAGGTTGCAGCGGAAATTAAATACAGGGCCGACATGGTCAAAACTCGGGTTAACAAGCCCGTATGCAAGTCATGTAGAACAAATAATTAAATACCCAAAGTGATCCCCGATGCATGATCATGCTCCGTACTCTGTAATGGAAAAATGAACAACGGGTTTTATCAGTATATAAAATACTGAGTAAGTTAAGCCCCAACAAAACAATTTAAGGGGTTACATGTGTTTAAATCCAAAGATTCACTTGTCATGCATTACTTTAAAAATCCATATTTTATTCGCAGCGGAAAACATGTTTAATTTATTCAAGACGACATGCGAAATTTAAAAACATAGTAAATAAGATTTAAGCGTAATCAACACTCACACAAGTCTTTTATATTTTATCCCGCAACTAAGAAGAGGACATCACACAAGAGAGATCACTAACGAGGCAATCTCAAAAATCATAATCAGTTAGCCGGTGAACCGGCGGCCGCAGCCATATCAGTATTGACTGCCGTTTTGGCTAGCCATGTATCTCGATTGCCATTTCGGCAAGCCGTGTGTATCTACTATCAATTTGACAGGCATGTATATCAACTGTCATCTGACAGGCCTGTCAAGCGGTTTCACTGCCACTCGGGCAGGCCGTGTATTTCTCACTGCCGTTTTGGCAGGCCATGTGCACAACTGTCGTTTTGGCTTAATAAGGAGACCACTAACGAGGCAGTCTCAAAGATAATGATAGTATGAAGATCGGCTCAGCCTAGTGAACGGGATTTTTCGAAAGTTCGTATTTCAAGTGATCAAAAGATTCGATATCGCGTTTCATAGTTCGAGTTTTCTCTAGTTCGAAAAATCCGGTTTGACGCAGTTTGCGCCTTTCTTAATTAAAATATTATTTTTACACCAAAAATTCTGAAATTTACATAGTAGCTCAAAAACACAGACACAAACAACTTTCATGTTTTAAGTTTTTGGAAATAAGGTTTCGAAGTGAGTCAAAATTTGAGTTCTTTACAAAAGATAATTTCTGTCTCAAAAACTGATTTCGTCACAGGTTCGTGCGACGCCGATTAAAAATTCATTTCAAAGTCAATTGATCCGAAGTTTTTACAGGAGATACACAACACATTAAGGAACAACATTCATGTTTTAAGAAATTAGAAATAATGAATTTTAGGTGTTCAAAAATCGACCACAACATGCTGTACACGCGCGGACTCAAAAAGGTAGTTTTAAACAGTCCTGAATTCGGCCGTTTTGACATATCAAATGAACTCCAAAATCCATGAAATTTTATATGCATAATCTAGACACATTTATCTACAACTTTTGTTTAGAAATGCAAAGTTAAATCATTCTAAAAATGGGTGAAAAACATGCATCAAGTTGAGTAATGAAATCTGTCAATGGTTTCAAATGTTCGGTTTGTCACAGAAAGTTTACGGCAAGATTTGGGATAGCAAATCTTAATTTCAATGGCTGAAATTTGGACACAAGATAGATTAAAGTCTTAGGAACAAAATCTATGTTGAAAAGTTTTCGGTTTGAATTCCCGAAGGTTGAGTTTTAGGCGAGTCGCGACGAACGGCCAACTTCTCCGATCGCTTTTTGTTCGTTTCCCGACGTAAAATCGTAGCAAAGGAAAATGGTTAGATTTCGAGTTTGTTAAAGCTTATGGATGATTCAAACACTGTAATACTACTTACCAAGGTTCTAGAGGGTAGAGGCTTCGTCCCGTTTGCCTCGTCGTCGCCGGCATACTCGCCGGAAAGTGGAGTCAAAGGAGTTTTGAACTTGGAGAGAAAAGATGGGAGTGTCTAGGGTTTGTTTACTGAAAATATGGGGTAGGGGGCGCCCAATATTGATATTATGGCCTTCCCAAAAGCTTTGATCCGCTTGCCCTCGTTAGGGGACGGATTTTTGGCAAGAAAATCGCCATAGAAGGAAAGTTTACACCTTCTGCACCTCTGGCGTGCTGGTGACGCGCACCTACGCCTTTGCCCGCGCGGAGCACGCGTGGCGAGGCCTGGAGTCACGACTGCGCGGTGGCCGCGCGGTGGCGCGCGGCGAGCTCGGGCCGGCCAGACCGGTCGGTTCGGCGGTCCGCGTGGTCCGTCGGGTCTTTTATTCTTTTCTCTATCGGGTTTCTATCCCCTACGTTTTCGGTTCGACTTTTCGGTTCATTTCTGGGGATACGATTCCTTTCTAAATTTTATTTTGACTCCAATGAATTTCATATTTGAAATTAAGAATTTGTCGAGTTCGAATCCGTCGGCTTGAATTCGTCGTCCTGTGGCTCCCGTGCAATAATTTATCTAATTAAATTATTTCCGACTTCACGGGTACTTGGAATTAAAATTCTTTTCCTTCTTGAATTTAATTCCAATTCTTTTGGGATTAATCCATGGAATATCTTCGGGCTTCCTTTCCCTCTTTCATCCCATTTCGACTTGACCAAAATTTGGGTTCGAATTCTTTGAATTTATCGGCCACGCCATTTCCGAGCAATAATTTATTGTAATAAATTATTTTCTTCTCGGAAATAAATTTTATTTCGTTTCTTTGGGCGTTGTAAAAACCCCGGGTATTACAGTCTACCCCCTTAAGAATCAACTTCGTCCCCGAAGTTGCGCACTCGCTTTCTTTTGGCCTCAGTTTAATGTTGGGGTATTTCCATCTACTTTCCTTAAGGATAAACGTCTTCCACAAGAAATTAATTCCATTCCTTTGAATGTGAATTAAATTTCTCGGGTGTTACATCCTCTCCCCCTTAGGAATCAACTTCGTCCTCGAAGTTGGGCGTTAGCGCCTCGCGAGCTCGGACATTGTTTGGTTGCGTGATTGTATTAATGTGTGTTGTTGTTTGTTATTATTTGACTGAACCCAGAATTGAAATTTCCAAGTTGCCTACGTACCCTGTGATGGGATCAAGTCATTACGTAGTTCAAAACAATTTGAATTCGTTTATTTTTTTTTGACACAATTCTTAGAGTTGAAATAAATGCAGTTTGTCGATGCTTGAAAACTCTTACGGTTACTTGGGCCGAGTGGTCACGTCCTCTCTCTTGTTTATGTTTTCTATTCGCGTCCGGCAGTAACGCAGCTGATGACCATGTCGACCGCATCGAAGGCATGCTCCAGGCTGAGGGCATCCCCTCGCATAATGTGGTTTACCACACTTTGGACATGGTGGTGCATAGTCACCATGGTTGAAGACTATCCCCTTGTTTCGTCCATTGTCGTTTAGATATGGTTGGTTCGAGTTTCTACGGACATGGTCCGTATTCCTCTTGTATCCTCCTTGTGATCCTTGGTTAGTCCCACCTACCGGTTTCCGTTTCAGTCCTTGAACTCGTGTAACCGCTACTGCACGATCATATACAGCTTGTAGGTTAGGGTAATGCTCGCCCGTGATCACCTCTCTAATAGATAGGTTCAGTCCCATCTCGAACTTCTGTGCCTTCTCTACATCAGTTGGCACCAGTCTCGGTGCAAACCGCACCAACTCCTTGAAACGATTATAGTATTCTTGGACCGTTTTTCCTCCTTGCCTCAGTGTCAGAAATTCCTCGTACGTAGCAGCCTTCGTGCTCATGGGATAAAAATGATTCCTAAGCAGGTCCGTGAATTCTGACCATGTGTAGGGCTCGTCGTACTCCGCACGTTTCCATTGGGTGGCTTGCCACCAATCATCCGCCTCGCCTTCTAAGTAGTATGAAGCTACGTGAACCTTTTCCCCATCGGGACACTTTACGGCATTCAACAGCTTATCGAACGTCCGTATCCATTCCTCTAGCTGAGCCGGGTCCTCTTCGCCGGCGTAGTGGGGTGGTTGGTAAGGGTTTACCAAGGCTAAGTAGTTGACCCGGGTTACCGGTGGTGGTACACCCGCTTGTGCACGTTGCACTTCAGCATTTCCTAATACTATGAGAACTTCCTCGACAGTCCTTAGACGCTCATCCATATTGTTGGGAACATGGGGCACTCGCCCTCCTACGTTCTGAGGGATCTCATTATTGTTCGGTGTGTTGGGGAGGTCAGAGTTAGTGTTGTTTGGGATTTCCTTTCTCGATTTTCCCTTAGGTGCCATTCTCTGTTATCAACGCACGTGAAGATGAGTTTCGAATCTAAGGCAAGTTAGCGTTCAAGAAAATCTATAAGGTAGGATTGGAAAGAGCTAATAGATAGGAGAATGTTAAACTTAGATGATCAAATTATAAGACTGAGGCAGAATTAGTTTAAAGCAAACGCTTCTAAGTCAAGGTCATGACCAATTTGAAGGTAAAAGTTTTGACACTGTTAATTCACATAAGAAAATTAGCGCGATATTCATGTATGTATGTATGCGAATGCATGTATGCTTTATACAATGCTACCCCAACCCCGAAAAATATTTTCGTGACTTTAAAAACTTCTTGTAAAAATTTCTATGCATATGTAAATATTTTCCATGGGTTTAAAATAAATTTTGTTCCATGGAAATAAAACTTAAAATTTAAATAATAATAATGGTACTTAAAAATTTTAAAATAATATTAATATTTGTTTAAAAATCTTGGGCCTCTATATTGGCCAAAATAATAATAATAATTTAAAAATATTTCCGGGCTCTGATACCACTTTGTAACATCCCAGATTTGATAACCCAGGCCGGGGTGCCACCGCCACACCTCCCTAGCAAGACACGGTTCCTCCGAGCTTGCTAAAGAGATGCAAGGCTATAGGTGTTGGAAAAAAAGTTTTAAAAGCAAGTCCGGAATTACTTAAAAATGATAATGTAATATCATCCATACATGATAATAAAAATAATAGGTTGCAGCGGAAATTAAATACAGGGCCGACATGGCCAAAACTCGGGTTAACAAGCCCGTATGCAAGTCATGTAGAACAAATAATTAAATACCCAAAGTGATCCCCGATGCATGATCATGCTCCGTACTCTGTAATGGAAAAATGAACAACGGGTTTTATCAGTATATAAAATACTGAGTAAGTTAAGCCCTAACAAAACAATTTAAGGGGTTACATGTGTTTAAATCCAAAGATTCACTTGTCATGCATTACTTTAAAAATCCATATTTTATTCGCAGCGGAAAACATGTTTAATTTATTCAAGACGACATGCGAAATTTAAAAACATGGTAAATAAGATTTAAGCGTAATCAACACTCACACAAGTCTTTTATATTTTATCCCGCAACTAAGAAGAGGACACCACACAAGAGAGATCACTAACGAGGCAATCTCAAAAATCATAATCAGTTAGCCGGTGAACCGGCGGCCGCAGCCATATCAGTATTGACTGCCGTTTTGGCTAGCCATGTATCTCGATTGCCATTTTGGCAAGCCTTGTGTATCTACTGTCAATTTGACAGGCATGTATATCAACTGTCATCTGACAGGCCTTTCAAGCGGTTTCACTGCCACTCGGGCAGGCCGTGTATTTCTCACTGCCGTTTTGGCAGACCATGTGCACAACTGCCGTTTTGGCATAATAAGGAGACCACTAACGAGGCAGTCTCAAAGATAATGATAGCATGAAGATCGGCTCAGCCTAGTGAACGGGATTTTTCGAAAGTTCGTATTTCAAGTGATCAAAAGATTCGATATCGCGTTTCATAGTTCGAGTTTTTCTAGTTCGAAAAATCCGGTTTGACGCAGTTTGCGCCTTTCTTAATTAAAAATTCATTTTTACACCAAAAATTCTGAAATTTACATAGTAGCTCAAAAACACAGACACGAACAACTTTCATGTTTTAAGTTTTTGGAAATAAGGTTTCGAAGTGAGTCAAAATATGAGTTCTTTACAAAAGATAATTTCTGTCTCAAAAACTGATTTCGTCACAGGTTCGTGCGACGCCGATTAAAAATTCATTTCAAAGCCAATTGATCCGAAATGTTTACAGGAGATACACAACACATTAAGGAACAACTTTCATGTTTTAAGAAATTAGAAATAATGAATTTTAGGTGTTCAAAAATCGACCACAACATGCTGTACACGCGCGGACTCAAAAAGGTAGTTTTAAATGGTCCTGAATTCGGCCGTTTTGACATATCAAATGAACTCCAAAATCCATGAAATTTTATATGCATAATCTAGACACATTTATCTACAACTTTTGTTTAGAAATTCAAAGTTAAATCATTCTAAAAACGGGTGAAAAACATGCATCAAGTCGAGTAATGAAATCTGTCAATGGTTTCAAATGTTCGGTTTGTCACAGAAAGTTTACGGCAAGATTTGGGATAGCAAATCTTAATGTCAATGGCTGAAATTTGGACACAAGATAGATTAAAGTCTTAGGAACAAAATCTATGTTGAAAAGTTTTCGGTTTGAATTCCCGAAGGTCGAGTTTTAGGCGAGTTTTTTGAAATTGGACGAAAATAGGGTTTTCGAAAAGCGGTTTTCGTTACGGGTATAGATCTCAAGTTTTAAACAACAATAAACCACAAAAATTTGTGAGTAAGGTCTTAACTTACTTAGTTAGAAAGTAGGGTCGCTGTAAAGGGTTTCCGGACGTCCTAAGGTCGCGACGAACGGCCAACTTCTCCGATCGCTTTTTGTTCGTTTCCCGACGTAAAATCGTAGCAAAGGAAAATGGTTAGATTTCGAGTTTGTTAAAGCTTATGGACGATTCAAACACTGTAATACTACTTACCAAGGTTCTAGAGGGTAGAGGCTTCGTCCCGTTTGCCTCGTCGTCGCCGGAATACTCGCCGGAAAGTGGAGTCGAAGGAGTTTTGAACTTGGAGAGAAAAGATGGGAGTGTCTGGGGTTTGTTTACTGAAAATATGGGGTAGGGGGCGCCAAATATTTATATTATGGCCTTCCAAAAAGCTTTGATCCGCTTGCCCTCGTTAGGGGACTGATTTTTGGCAAGAAAATCGCCATAGAAGGAAAGTTTACACCTTCTGCACCTCTGGCGCGCTGGTGACGCGCACCTACGCCTTTGCCCGCGCGGAGCACGCCTGGCCAGGACTGGAGTCGTGACTCCACCTTCTGTGCGGTGGCCGCGCGGTTGCGCGCGGCGAGCTCGGGCCGGTCGGTTCGGCGGTCCGCGTGGTCCGTCGGGTCTTTTCTTCTTTTCTCGATCGGGTTTCTATCCCCTACGTTTTCGGTTCAACTTTTCGGGTCATTTCTGGGGATACGATTCCTTTCTAAATTTTATTTTGACTCCAATGAATTTCATATTTGAAATTAAGAATTCGTCGAGTTCGAATCCGTCGGCTTGAATTCGTCGTCCTGTGGCTCCCGTGCAATAATTTATCTAATTAAATTATTTCCGACTTCACGGGTTCTTGGAATTAAAATTCTTTTCCTTCTTGAATTTAATTCCAATTCTTTTGGGATTAATCCATGGAATATCTTCGGGCTTCCTTTCCCTCTTTCATCCCATTTCGACTTGACCAAAATTTGGGTTCGAATTCTTTGAATTTATCGGTCACGCCATTTCCGAGCAATAATTTATTGTAATAAATTATTTTCTTCTCGGAAATAAATTTTATTTCGTTTCTTTGGGCGTTGTAAAAACCCCGGGTATTACAAGAAGGCCGCCTCGTTGAAAATCGTTATGAACTTTAAATGACTCTACCTTTATCAAATGTACTCGGATTTGGATGTTCTTTATATTAAAATCAATCTACTCGATACAAAGAATCTAAATATCATATTAGATTTTAGAAATTCCAAATAGAAATATAATATATTCTCATAACAACTAACATCGAATATTTTTAGAGCTTCAGAGATATGGATAAAGTATTTCAGAGATATACCATACATACTTCAGCGGCAAAGCCTATATAATTCAACAACATAGCCTATACTATTCACCAACACAACAAACATGATTCAGCGACAAATTGTGTTTATTTCAGCGATATGGTTCTATGCATTTCAGCAACGTCATTATATAAAAATATGATTATTTTTATTTGGAATTTTAAAATCTGATAGAATATTAAAATTCCTCGCATTGAGTAGATAAATTTTTATATAAAAAACGTCCAAATCCGAGTTCATTTGAGAAAGTTAGAGACATTTGAAGTTCATTGCGATTTCAAATAACAGAGCCTTTATGTCTCAGCAAGACAGCGACGGAACCTATGCAATTTAGCGACGTGGCCTACATAATTCAGTGACATTATCTATACAACAAAGCCTACGCAATAAACTTTAAATGGCTATAAATTTCTCAAATTAACTAGGATATGCACGCTCTTTATATGAAAATTTATCTTCTCAATACAAGAAATCTAAATATCTTATCAAATTTTAGAAATTCAAAAGTGAGAAATAATAAATTATGATGGATGGGAGAAGGACGAGTGAAGGACATGAATAAAATTTATTTCCATCTTATTGTGACATTATATGTGTCAAACGAAATATGTTTATATTATACATATTTAAGAATATAAATTACTAAAATTTAAAAATTGAGTGGATCCTTTATTTTTTTTCTTATTTTTTTCTTCTCTTTGTTCGCCTTCTCAGGCTGTGTCACCAAAAAAAATTTAAAAATTGATTTTGTAAATGATTTTGTTACTACAATAGAGTTATATATATTTAACAGTTCTATCCTTTTTGTTTATAGCCACTGAATATTTTTGGATGGTTGAGATTATTTGTCATGACATACTTCCATTCACATTGGAAGTATCATAATAAATCTTCTTTTTTATATCAATTTTCATATTCACTTAAAATTTATTTATATTTTTATTATACAAAGTAATAATAATAAGATTTAGAGATATTAAATTACTAATTATTATAAAATAAATTATATATAAAGAATTTTATATATTTTCAAAAATAAATAAGTTTAAATAATTTGTATTGTGTAATAAAATGACATATTTATATAATTTGTTCAATTAAAATTGAAGGACATTATTGTAAATTAAGTAGAACTGTAATTTTAAAACATAAAAAAGAAAAGATTCTCAGTAATATCACATTCCCAACAGTCACATTCCTATTGATAATGAAAGATCCCTCCAACCAAATGGACCCAATTTCAATATGAAGGATATTTAAAATATACTTAAATACATGCACATTCTAAAACATGTTTTAAATTTAAATTGCATAAACCCAAATATAAGTGTTATTTGTAATCTGAATTTAACAAATGCAGATCTTTAGTGATTATCTAAAATCAAATTTAATTACATGCAAATTTTAAGAATTCGAAAAAATAAATAAAAAAATTCTATAAACTCCTAATTGTAACCCTAGGTTTCTATCAATTTTTTTTTATGAATTACCGGGTACTCCCATGGCACAGTGGATTCAAGGCTAATCCCTCGAACATTTGTATGAGCAACTAAGGGCGCCCCTCTCATAGCATTTTTTTGCATACAGAAGGTTCAAACCCAAGATTTTGCTTAAGTGACTAGAGCCTTAATCCATTTAAGGCAACTGCTGTCGGTAAGTTTCTATCATATTTGCGTCATTATATTAAATTTATTTAGGGAAAACATTTTTAAAAGTGTCGTCGCTGTGACTAAATAAATTTATTGTGACAGGACGAGCAACTTACCGGCAAGAAACTAAAAACTGGGTTTTGGGGCTTGTATCTTTTGTAGAAAGTTAATATTCTACGTTTGCGAAAGACCTTTTATTTTTTAAACACCGACACATTTGTGTCAGCAAAAATATGTGGAAGTCCAAACTAAACAATTTAAAAAATGGATAAAGGGAAGGGATAGAGAATCGAGTAGGAATCGAACCCCTAATCATAAGGTTGGAAGTCAAAAGACATGACCATTAGGTCAAATCCTCGGGAGAAGTTATGGTGCAATCAAAACATTTGTCTTGATGTACTGCGACCTTTCTCAACCGTTGATTCACATTGTAAACCGACGGTTGAGATTAACTTAAAGGGTAAAAATATAATTTGTCATATTACTCCAAAATATAGTTAGTATATTTCTGCGATAATTTGTATACATTTCAACGATTTGTTAATATTTCAGCGACGGACATAATGTTTTCAGCACGACTTCTGTGTATTTCAGTGATGAATTGTAGTATATTTCAGCGACACAATATAGTATATTTCAGCGACATACTATAATATTTTTCAGCGACTTGATAATGTTCATTTCAGCGATTTCATATACATTGAAACTCCAATTCTATAGTTTAACATATTTCAGCGACGATGATGTGTGTATTTCAGCGATGGACTATGTGTATTTCAGCAACATGCCACAGTATTTTCAGCGATAACACCCTACGTGTATTTCAGCGACTTGACTGTTATACATTTTTGGACAACTGTACCCTTTTACATTTTGGACTGTTGGATTTTAAATGAACGATGGAGATTGATGCCTTGATGTACTGCGGATCTTCTTGATTGCACCGCAACCAATCCCCAAATCCTCGTTCCCACATTGTGGAAGAAGACTTAAAGATAGAAAAAACATAAATAATTTCTTTTAAAAGGAATTGTGTAATTGATTTTACCGATAGATATTGAGGCTGTTTGAAAGATAACATAATCAAAACAATATTGGTTTTTAACATATTTGATCAAGTAATTTGCTATTTTGAGTTCGATCAATTAAACCATACTGGATAATATATTGTTATTTGACAATTTACCAACACATATAATAATTTTTGTTTTCTTTTGTTGAAACCCCTATGTTGGAAATTGGACTTGACCACTAAGATAAGTCATCAACCCAACATATTTAATAAATTTGTTACTTGCCAACCAAATATAGTCTTGATATATGCTAATCTAGTATGTAAGTCAAATGTGTTATCTGTTGACTCCAAACAAAACCATTACTTAAAAAAAAGTTATTCTGGTACATAAAACAGAAACAATTTTACCGCAAAAGTATTATTCATTCTGTTCATTTTCTTTTTGACACTTTTATATAGTTGCTAAGAGCTGTAAAATAAATAAACAGTTCGTGAATAAAGCTCGGTTCGATTCGTATTCGTTCGTTAACTGTTCTTTTGTAAAGCTTAACGAGCCGAGCTCGAACACAAACATGAGCTCATTTGCTTAACAAACGAATACAAGCTTTGTTCGTGAACAATTCGAAAGTGTTTGTATATGTTCGTTAATGGGTTTTGTAATTTTATATGTTCGTTTGACAATTTCAATATTGTGGGGAAAAACATCTAACCCTTAACGAGCTCAAACTTATATATGTTTTATTCCTAAATTTTTGATAAATTTTTAATTGAGCTAAACGAGCTCAAACGAGCCAAGCTGAATAAAAGAGTAAGTTGCTCGTTTGAACTAAACGAGCCGAGCTGAACTAACTCGAACTCACAAACTTTTTCACGAGCCGAGCTCGTACACGATTTCAAGCTCGACTTCCTCAATGAACGAATACGAGCCGAGCTGAAACACCCAAAGGCTCAACTCAGTTCGGCTCATTTACAATTCTAGTTGCTCATTGAATGCGACTCATCTAATCACATAATTTTAAAATATTAAATTTTTATAATCAATTTTTACTTGCAAATAATTTTAGTTACTAATAGTTAATAATATATATTGGATTTGGAAAATATTTAGTCACTAATAAAGTTAGTGATTGAATTCAGTTTAGCCACCAAAGATCCAAAGGTCATCGATCGAATTTAGTAACTAAAAGAAAAATAAATTAGAAAAGAAAAATATTGTAGTTAATTAATTAATCACTGAAAACCAAAACTTGTCAATACTCAATACATATAGACGAAAAATTCAGAGAATATGTGGAAAAGAAAATGACGTAAAATGGGGCCAATGATCAGAGGTAATAACTACATTTGGTCCACCATTACCAGAAAGGTGCTGACTTGTGTCACATTTCTCATCTCTAATATCGTCCGTCCTAAGTTTTCAAACTATGACCACCTTTACATATATAAATAGAGGTGACAATTGGTAATTGTCCGGATTAAATTTAAAATTAAATCAGATTCAAGGTTGAATTGTATTTTGGTTTTTATAAAATTGGACACAGAATTTGTTCATTTTTCTCTTTAAGAATGACAATGAGTTTGGGTCAGACCTAAAATTGAACTAAATCCATTTTGGTGGACCTGAGTCAGTGCCATCCATACAAATAAAAAACATGTATTCCATCCATTTTTCAGTGTTACAGTTTGAATTTTTCTACTGTTCATTATAGTATTGTAACTTCGATTTTTATCACAGTTATACAAAAAAATATAGTCAAGTGAGATTTTGTTGAATTTGTACCGTCTTATAGTTTTCAAATGTTAAATTTTTAGATTTTTTTCTTGTATCGAAGTTGAGTTATTAATAATTTAAAATATACATCGAACGGCATGAAAATGATATAATTCCTCCGTTCCTTATTTATCGACACTGATGGGGTTTTGACACTGTTAATTGAGTAGCTTTGATTCGACTTTTTATTACAATTATATAAGATAAAATACAGTCAAATGAGATCTTGTTGGATTCGTCTAATATTATAGATTTAGAATATCTAATTTTCGTAATTTTTATTATATGCAATTTAAGTTAAGAATTAAAAATATATATTGAATTGCGTGAAATATGAGTACGTGACGATTAAAAAGGAACTGATGTATGTAACATTAAAAAAAAAAAACAGAGGAATCCAATAAAAGTGTGCATTATATATAGTAGTTTTTAGTATGATATTATTGGACCCCCTAATCATGAGTCATGACGACGAATTCATAATCTTTTTCTAGTAATTTTTAGCATTCAATAAAAGTGTGCATTATAAGTATATAGTAGTACTACCTCCGTTATTTTTTAAATATCACGGACTCACATTTCACGCAATCCAATACAAGTTTTTAATTCTCAATAACTCAAATTGCATAGAAATAAAATTACGAAAATTTGATATTCTTAATTTATGCGATTAGATGAATCTAACAAGATCTCACTTCACAATATTTTATCTTATACTATAATTGTATTAAAAAGTCGAATCAAAGTTACTCAATAAACAGTGACAAAACCTCAAATGTGTCAGTTATAAAAGAACGGATGAAATATATATTTCGGGTTAGGAACTGGGAACGACATCATCATCAAGATATTACATGCGAATTAAATGTAATAAAAGGGCATCACCTAAATCCCCGCGAAAGGAATGCAGTAGTGAAGACAAAGCACATGCAGGAATTGATGACTTGTAACGAATAACCTATATAGGCCTTAGGGAGGAATGAAATTAATAATCACCGTGCCATTAATTCTGTCTCAAAATTTTTTTTGGAAGAGCCATTTAAGGCCTGGAAAGGGATGGTGGGAGCTCATGCCACACAATTACAAAGAGAAATAAAAGGGAGGGATAGGGGGCCGGTGAGAATCGAACCTCCAACCTTCCGTTGGAAGTCAATGGACTTAACCACTTGAGCTAAGTCCTCATCCCCCTGTCTCAAAATTTTTAGATACACAATTCAAATATACAGTATTTGTTTTACATTTAATATTTTACACTATATAGAAATAAAATCCTAATATATTATCTTATATAGTTGCAATAAAAAATTATGTCAAACTTATACTATTAGCAGTGTAAAAAGTTCAAATAGAATACAATAAGCATGGAGGAGGGAGTAATTAATTGTATTATCCTAATTTCTCCTATTTTACATCAATGAAATAGATAGTACTATTATGTGAGGTGTGATTAATTTCATGATTGAATACAATGGGTGCCCTGGAAATAATTAATTTAATTCCAGTATTATTATTAGTAGTATTACACCATATATAGGCATGCAGGGAAATGTATGTGATGTTTGGAAGCAAGTGGATACCAAATTTGAAGAGCATATTGTTTAACAGTTCTCTCTTCGAATCCGCTGTCTGGTGTGTATATTTTTTCAGAAAGTTGAGAAAGAAAAAAAAAGAAAAGAAAAAAAGAAAGATATTGAATGGTTCACCGAAGGGTGAATGGATCTAATTAAATCTAAATTATAACAATAACCCTTCATTTAAATGTAGAACTCTATGTTTTTTGTTTTCCTTTTTCGTTTAGAGAAAGAAAATTTAAATGTTTCTTTTCTCGTAAATATTGACATTCATGTTTTGACAAAGGTGTGTGAGAGTGCAAACCACATAATTACAAATAGGAAGGATAGAAAGCCGAATGGAAATCGAACCCCAACCTTAATATTCGAAATCACGAGACAAACCCACCGGGCCAAACCCGAATCTCAAGAAAATTTAAATGTTGATTTGTAGATGACCGCATTTATTATTTAATAAATTGAAGGAATCTTATTAGATTGTTACTATTATTATTACATTTTGTAATAAAAATTTTGGTGCAAAATTAGTTTTTTTTTCGTACAGTTGTACTGGATTGGATTGGGCTGCATATAGTTTTGGTCTGAGTAAGTGGACTGGACTTTGCTCCCAAGGCTCGAATATCTGACTTGAGTGTGAATTACAAAATTTCCAAATAATAATTTAGCTTAGAAAAATCACAATGGAATTGTGTTGGGAGACTGGATTTTTGAAGTAAATTAATGAGCATATTGTATCAAACATTTTTAATCAAATTTATTGGAGTAATATCTAATGTTTTCATCTATGAATTAAATTTACTATTAATTTAAAGTTTCTATTTATATGTGAAAAACAGAAGTACAATTGATTTTTCACTCCACTTTCTCTTATGAAAATATCTTTATTTTATTTATACTTACTCTGTTTTTTGCAAGTGATACAGATTCATTTATATCATTACTCATTGTTCATAAGGTTTAACATTTGATGAAAATTATATAAGAAAAAACTAGTCCATTGAGATATTAGAGTTGTCTAATTATGTAGTTTAAAATAATTTTAATTATACACGAATTGAGTTTTTAAAAATCTTTATTATATTGAGTGTCAAGTAGGACAATAGTATATAGTTTATATAGGGATGACAGTGGATCGGGTCTGCGTCGGGTCCGCCAAGATCCAAGACCTAATCCGAGGCTGGGGATCGGTTCGGTTCCAATCTGGGTCTGACCTAGATCCATGGATGGCAACGGGTCAGTTCTGGATCTTGTTTTATAAGATCCAATACCCGACCCAAGCTCGGGTCATATTCGATTCTCGATTTTAACCCGGACCCATTGTCATTCCTAAGTTTATGTGTTAAAAGAGCACTACATAATAATCAAATGAATAAATTAAATAATACCACATCTATATTGTATAGGTGGGGTCGAGAGTACAAGCAATAAAAAAAGAAAATAAAAGAAAAGAAAAAAATTGTATGAATGAGTGAATTGAAGAACATGACATGAGGAGGAGTGTTTTTTTTCGTTACAAGATGCGAAAGCTCTTTTGTTAAAGAATTTTGGTTGGTCCATGGGCCACATAAAAAGGTAAAACAAATAAAGAGGATAAGGGTGGATGGAGATTCGACTTCTAACCTTGAGCTAGTAGCTCTTTTTAAATATGACTTCGCCACCGAGAGACAGCGATTAGAATCACAATTTTGAGTAGAACTTCTAAAGTTTTAAAATTTTAATGGGGTCATTAGACCCCATAGAAGTCAATATGGCTTTGCCGCTGTGGGCTGATGCTAGGATGTTAATTTCATGTTTCAGTTCGGGTTCGGTTCTGATTGTAGTAAGGGTGTAATGGGATGTCGTCTTCAAACTAATCACAACTCAAACTTGAAATAAACACGAAATGGGAAACCTGAATGTCATGATTAGAAAGAACTCAGGTTGAATTCTGGTTGACTTAAAATACGTTATGGAAGTTGTTGCAAAAGCCGATTCAAAACAATGAAATCCGAAAACATTAAAAAAAAAAAACCCTCAATGTCTAAAATTTAACAAAGCAAAAACACAAATACTCAAAAATACTAAAAACTTTCACTACAAACCTCCGGCAATAATTGATTATAATATAGATTTAGAATTTAATCTCCCAGGGAAAAAAATGAAAAGAAAAGAATTGTTGTGAAGTTATAATATTAATCTATATAATAAATCCTGAATACTTTTTGGCATGTTCAGACTGTATTGCCCTTATTAAATATACTTCATCATTTTTTAATTTTAAGGGTTAAAAAGTAATTATGCCCTAGGTTTCCACGTAGGCGCTCATTAATCATACAAAAAAATACAGTCATTCACACGTCAGCGCATAATCATCCTCCTTGCCACGTCATCAACCTTTTAAATCCTTTATTTAGATTTAGTCACACATCAGCGCATAATCATCCTCCTTGCCACGTTATCAACCTTCTAAATCCTTTATTTAGATACTAAATCTATTTATATGAAAATCTTGAGAAATCTTTTCATATATTTTACAAAGATATAAATTGGAAACAAATTATAATATATTTGATGTTTATGACAAATTTAGTAAAACCAATATATTATAAATCCTTTAATTGAATATGTTATATTTTCAAATATATTATATTGATTATATGTAAATATAAGTCTAAAATATTATCCTCAATCAATAGAATAAATAAAAAAATTTAATTTATATAATAAATCCTGAATATTTTTTTGCATGTTCAGACTGTATTGCCCTTATTAAATCTAATATTTCAATCTTAGATTTTTTTTTAAAAAATATCAACTCATGGGTACATCTGTAAATTATTAGAAAACATCATAAACATATTTACGGTACCTATGATGACACCTTATAAACGCCACGTCATCCTCTCAAAAATACCAAATGTTGCCACGTGTCTATATAATAAATTTTGAATTAAATTTAATCATTTTAAATCTTCTTAAAAGATATCTTTCTAAGATTTCATCTGTAAATTAATATTGATATATCTATGGTTCTCATGATGACACCTCAACATCTATATTTCTAAAAAAATAGGGCAAAAATAAAACTTTGAAAAGTTGATGAGTGTTAAATGATATTTCTAAGGGAAATGGGGAAATTAATTATTTTTTCTAATATTATAAAGTTGGGGACTGTTTTTGCCGAAAAATTAGTTTAAGTACTTATTTTAGAATTTTTTTAATTGGGGTATATCTTTTGGAAATTATTTTTTTCCTTAAAAAATGAAAAGATAACAAAAAAAGTATAGATAGTATTCTTTAAAAATTTTAGTGATAATAGTCAAAAGGGACAACATATTAGGGAGTAAAATGATATTTTAGAACCTTAATAATGCAAATATATAATTTATTCGAATTTTTTTGGTGAGTAACCGGGTATCCCCAGGCCACATTGGACCCAAGACTAATCCATCGAGGATTTGCATGGGCAATTAACAACACTTCTTCAAATGCATTTTTTTCATATTCAATGTTCGAACCCGAGACTTTGCTTAAGCAACTAGAACTCCAATCCACTCAAGCCAACTGCTGTTGGTGAATTTTGAATAGTTTAAGGGTATTTTTTTTTCAATTGCTCTTATTATGTTACATATAAAAGCACAACTATATATATATATATGAGGTAATAACTAAAATAGGCCACCAGAAGGAGTCATTTCCACTTTTAGGCCACGATATTTTGATTTAGGAAAATAGGCCATCAGAAGGATTTCGGGCCTGAATTTAGGCCATTGGGCTGGAATTCTGGCTACAATGGCCTAAAAATGGAAATGACTCCTTCTGGTGGCCTATTTTAGTTTTTGTCAATTATTTTTTTTATTTTATGTAATTAAAATAAATAATACTCATTTCCTGTCATTATTTATGTCCTACTTTCTTTTCTTGTTCCAATATTTTTATTTCATTTTCATTTTAAAAATAATTAAATATTAATCGTCAAACATACCGATCACCTTACATTAATAAATAAATATATTAAACTTTCAAATTACCCATTACCATTAATAATTTCAGTCCACCTCACAACCACATATCAATAAATCACACATAAATAAATAAATTATAATTGTAAACTCATTACAATCATATTATATAAATTTTTAAGTTACTTTTTTTTAACACTAATAATGTTACGAATCGAGTAATATAAGAAATAAAATAAATATTAATTCAAATATATTATAAAATAAGTAAAACAAACACATATTCAAATAAATTATAAATTAAAAAATAAACATATTTTATTATAAGTATCCCAAAATTTTCGGACATGGTACTTTATGTAGGGATAATTAGTAAATACAAGGATATATTAGGTTAAAAAATGTAAATTAAGAATTTATATAACGTGGTTGTAATGAATTTATAATTTAAATTTATTTATTTATGTGTGATTTACTGATATATGGTTGTAGGTTGGATGAGAATTATTAATGGTAGTGGGTTTGAAAGTTCAATAAATTTATTTATTAATGCGATATGATGGGTATATTTGGTAATTAATATTTAATTATTTTTAAAATGGAAATAAAAAATGTTGGAACAAGAAAAAAAGAAAGTAGGAAATAAATAATGGCACAGAATGAGTATTATTTATTTTGATTAAATAAAATAAAAAATAATTCAAAAAAACTAAAATAGGCCACCAGAAGGAGTCATTTCCACTTTTAGGCCATTGCAGCCCGAATTCCAGCCCAGTGGCCTAAATTCAGGCCCGAAATCCTTCTGATGACCTATTTTCCTAAATCAAAATATCGTGGCCTAAAAGTGGAAACGACTCCTTCTGATGGCCTATTTTAATTATTACCTCTATATATATATATATATATAGTTTTTCAATGGTAAAAGCAATCTACTTTATATTATGTCCACCTGGTTGGGGGTTTGAATTTTTTCTATCTTATTTCTTTCATTTATTTCTCTTTTAAATTTTGTTGCATGTATATATCACCATCTAAACAAAAGACTTTAAACCTCATGTAGGGGTGGAAATAGCTAGGCTATAGGCCATGCTAGAGTTAAGTTTGAACGGCCTAGGCCTATGTCGATTTTTTAAGGCATGAGATAGATCCATCTTATAAACCTAACATGGCCTATTAAAATTAAATAGGCCAGCTTTTAAGCCTTTTAAAAGTTTGATTAAGCCTATTTTAAAAATAACTTTAAATTATTTTATATATATCCGGATGTAATCATAATGTTGAAAGACATATTTATATACGAAGAAATGACTTATAAATATTTTAAAACCTATATAAAATCAAATTAATAATTATTTCACAAAAATAACAACAATGATACCACATATTTATATGCAATAAACATAAACTTACTAATAATAATGATAACTAATGCTCATCCAATTTTCAAGGGATTAGTCTTGGTTCCAATGAGGCCTGTGATACTCTGGTATTCACCTAAAAAAAATAATGATAACTATGCCGACCTGGTAGGCCTAATAGATTTTTTTATATAAAGTTTGGTCTGGACCTATTTAGCTAATTAGGCTTTCAAAAAAGCCTAAGCCTAGCCTATTTATAAAAAAAGTTTAGTCTGACATGGTCTTTGATAGACTAGGCCATAGGCCCATGTCGGGTAGCATGGTCTATTCCCATCCATAACCTCATGTAATCCAAAAGAAATTATATTTCCATTTGACAAACTCATATAAGTTCAACACCGGTGAGCATATAAGTTTAACACTTACGCGCAGTGGCAGACGCATAGTGTCTAGGGCAGGGGGGCGAGGATGCGACTAAATAATTTTGCTTTATTTCATCTTTAATTTCCATAGAATAACTATCAACTATTTTTCATTTTTTTGGATTGCTAATTATATCACTCTCTTCATCAAAGTCTACATGAGCCTATATCTTTAATTTAAAGAATATATAACCCTATGTTAAAAAAGCTCACTAATAAAGAAACATGTTGTATTATTTTTCCTCTTCTTCCCCGTAAATTACTGAAAAATGATTTCTAATATAAATAAATTTATACGACGATATAAAATATTAATGCTAATGTTTGAGTTTGAGGGGGCGGAATTATATAAAAAGAATTTCTAATATAGCTAAAACAAACACAACTATATAAAAATTAATAGACAAATTTCGAACTCGAGGGCGGCCCCCCAAGCCTCCATATAGTTCCGCCACTGCCCGTGCGCAGCGGGCGAAAAAATCTAGTCTATATAATAAATCCTGAATACTTTTTGGCATGTTCAGACTGTATTGTCCTTATTAAATATACTTCATCCTTTTTAAATTTTAAGGGTTAAAAAGTAATTATGCCCTAGGTTTCCACGTAGGCGCTGATTAATCATACATAAAAATACAGTCATTCATACATCAGCGCATAATCATTGTAACACCCCGGTTTTTGGTCACCCAGGTCGGGATGTCACCGCCACATCTCCCTGGTAAGACACGGTTTCTCCGAGCTTACTAAAGAGATGCAAGGCTAGGTATTGCAGGATTTAAAACATTTAAAGCATTCAAAATAGCCCATACAATATAATTCGAAAATAATAATAGCATAGCGCAGCGGAAATATTTAGTTTAGTACAGTATCGCAGCGGAAAATTTAAAAAGGGCCGACATGGCCAAAACACGGGTTAAACAGGCCCGTTCATAATATAGTCTAAGTACGAGATTTAAAAGCAAAATAACAATTCCCAAAATCCCATGCATGATTCGTGCTCATACAGGCTCATTCCACATATTCTGTAAAGAAAGGAATAAAAATGGTTTTGGTCAGCAAAATTGCTGAGTAAGTTAACACATGCATGATCGTAGGGTTTAAAAGCCATAAATTTAATAATTTAACAAAAGCATGATAATAACATATTATTTAGTTTCATCTAATCCACATCCAATAGCATAACTTATCTCAGGCTCTATTTAATAACACATATCACATGGTTTAATCATAAAAGCCATAATTTAAATAAAGCATTTAAATAATTTAATTTGACAACAATATCATTTAATCTAGTTTAATTTAATTTAGAATCCCCATTACATTCCCGATTTGGTATTTCAAAGTTTCACGATAAAAATCGCGATGTCAACAAGTTTAGCCGGTAGCCCGGCGGCCGCAGCCGTATCAGCCATACCCAGTACCACTCCGGAGCCTCGGGAAACCCATACGGATATTCACGAGAGTGTAGGCTCTAAGTTTCGCCATTTAGGCAATCCATATCTCAATTTAGCGCGCGGGGTCACCATCGTCCATTACGGCACGAAGTGAATCGTTAGGGGGCACCCTGCAGAGCACTCACCCCTAATTTTAATTTATCAAGTTTGTAAGGGGATTTAGTTTTTAAAATCTGCCTTCCATTGTAATAACTTAGAAATAATATCTCAATTCGTTTCAACCCTAAAGGTTAATTCCATGTTTCAACAAGATTTCAAGATTTCGTTTCGGTAAATCACAGTTTACTCCAAAATTCATCTAAAATCCGATTTAATTCCAAAAATTCCAAAATTTCATATCTGACTCGGAAACATCAAGATCTACAACTTTCGTGTTTTAACTTTTTCAATCCGAGATACTTAAGTAGGTCAAAATCGCCAATTTTCGCATAAGAAGAAATCTGTCCGAGTTTAATACATCACAGTTCAAAGATTTCAAATTCTACCATATCAATTCAACTCCAAATTTAATGAAATTTGACAGGGATCATCTTAAGACATTTATCTACAACTTTCATGTTTGGCCAAAGATCTAAAACAGCCTAGATCCTATGTCAAAAACGAGATCAAGATCATTCCTAAGTTCTGTCCAAGATTTCAAGATCTAAAATCAAACAGTTCGGTTTCAACGGGTTTTCACATATCAAATCAACTCCAAAAATTCTCAAATTTTTACAGTAGCTAGGTCTAAGTCTTAGGAACGTTTTTCGTGTTTTAAGTTTTTCCGTTTGAGTTCGTTTTAAGGGTCGGAAAAATTTACCAAATCTGTTGCGTTGGTAGAAAAACAAAAGTGGACAGATTTATGGTTCTTGTTGAATCTTTTAGGTTTCGAATGTTTTAAAATCTCCCAAAACCATGTAAGGTTAACTTATAGCGTCTATGAACGTCGGGGATGTCTAGTTCGGAGGCGTGGCTTCCAGATCACCGTTTCTCCTCTCCGTTCGTCGGGTTCTACGATCTAGATTCGATACGGGGTGTAGAAAGAAAAGAACCGAAGTTATAATCCGTTTTCGGATTGAAACGTGAAAAGATTTATTGGACTAGAGCTTACCACAACGTTTGGAGACCTTGGATTTTCGTCCAAGCTGCTGCCTCCATTTGGTGCTTTCCGTCGACTCCGAATTTAGGGTTTCGAACGTATAGGAGATTGTAGGGTTTTGTAAACTCGTTTGGGGCTCCCAAGGGGCTTATTTATAGAATTCTTAATCCCTAGGGCGTCCACAACCGACCTAGAAGTCTGGAGTCGAGAGATGTTCAACCGAAAGTCGAAAAATCCGCGTTCGGGCGAGAGATTCACGCAACAAACGAATCTGTGGGGTGGCGCGGTCGTGGCGCGCTGAAGCCACTTCACCGCGCGGCCACCGCGCCGACTTCGCCAGGACTTCGGTCCGGGCGGGTCGTGCGATCCGTCGTGCTTTTCCGCCTCTCTTTCGGGTTTCTATCCCTCTATGCTCCCGAATTCCGATTTCCGGGGTATATTCGGGTTCATACCTTCTCTCTAATTTTATTCTCAGTCTAATTGGATGTTTTGGACTCGAATACTCGAGTTCATTAGTGTCGGGTTTTGGTGTACCATTTATCCATCCTTTTATTTAATTAAATTCCTTTAATTCCTTTTTAAGTAAAAGTCTCATTTCTCATTTCCTTATCTTTATTTATTTCTTTTATTTGCTGGATTTGTTTATTTCTTTATAGTATTTATTTTATTTATTATTTATTTATTTAATTATTGTTTTTATTTTATGTTGGAAAATTCTCGGGTATTACAGTCTACCCTCCTTAAGAATCAACTTCGTCCTCGAAGTTGTGTTTCGGCTTTTCTCGTCTCGTGCTAAGGTCTTGTGTTTGTTTTATTATGTTGTGACTGAACTTAGAATTAAAACTTCTAAGCTGCCTACGTACCCGGTAAAGGGATCAAGCCATAACGTAGTTCAAAAGTTTACAAAAATGCACGAAAAATTAGGGGGTATGACATCCTCTCCCCCTTAAGATTGCAGTTATGTCCCCATAACTGTGTTGGAATCAGTTTGGAACAACGTCGGGTATCGTTCTCTCATGTCGGATTCTACTTCCCAAGTTGCCGTCTCACTTTCGTGGTTTGACCAAAGAACCTTGATCATTTTGATGGTTTTGTTCCTCGTTACTCGTTCCTTAGTATCGAGAATACGCACTGGGACTTCTTCGTAAGTCAAATCTTCATCGAGCTCAATTATCTCCGGTTGAAGTACATGTGTCGGGTCCGGCACATACTTCTTTAGTTGCGAGACATGGAAGACATTATGAACTCTATCTAAATGTGGCGGTAAAGCCAATCGGTAGGCTAGAGTTCCGACTCGTTCTAGAATTTCGTAAGGTCCTATGTATCGAGGACTTAACTTCCCTCGTTTGCCAAAGCGCATCACCCCCTTCATGGGTGATATCTTTAGCATGACCCTATCTCCCACTTGAAATTCTAGGTCTCGTCGTCTCACGTCGGCATAACTCTTTTGACGGTCTTGAGCGGCTTTCATCTTCCCTTGGATCACTTTGATTTGTTGAGCCATGTCTTCGATAAGTTGTGGTCCCACTACCACGGACTTATCATTTTCTTCCCAGCTCAAAGGGCTTCGGCACTTTCGTCCATACAATGCCTCGAAAGGTGCCATGCCGATACTAGCATGGTAACTATTATTATAGGAAAACTCAATCAAGGGTAAATGAGATTCCCAATTTCCTTTGAATTCCAACACACATGCTCTCAGCATGTCTTCTAGTGTTTGGATTGTTCTCTCGGTTTGACCATCCGTCATCGGGTGGAATGCGGTGCTCATTTTGATTTGAGTACCGAGAGCTTTTTGTAACTCCGTCCAGAAATGAGAGACAAATCTACTGTCTCTATCGGAAATGATATCATGTGGTACTCCATGTCGTCGTACCACATTATCAATGTAGGCTCGGGCCAATTGGTCCATAGTCCACGTGTCTTTCATTGGGATAAATATGGCTGTCTTCGTTAGCCTATCCACAATCACCCAAATCTTGTTCATGCCTTTAGGTGATCGGGGTAATCCCGAGACAAAGTCCATTGAGATGCTATCCCACTTCCAACTTGGAATCTCTAGTGGTTGCATCAATCCTAAGGGTTTATGTCGCACTGCCTTAACCTTTTGGCAGGTGAGACATCTCGCCACGAAATTTGCCACTTCCTTCTTCATTCCCGGCCACCAATAGATCTTCTTCAGATCTTTGTATAGCTTGTCACCTCCGGGATGTACAGAATATGGCGTGTTGTGCCCTTCCTCCATCAACCTTTGCTTCAATTCGGCACATTTAAGAGGCACACACCATCTACCTTTGAAACGGATGCTTCCATCCTCGTGGACAGCAAATCCTATTGCCTTTCCTTCGGCAATATACCCTTTTATCTTCTCGAGTTTCGGGTCGCCCGGTTGAGCGAGTCGAATCTCGTCTAATATGGGAGTTTCTACGACCATGGCATTGACCGTTTCTCTCACTGTGCCAGGATGCACAAGTTCCAGCTCCAATCTTGCCAAATCCATGTACAATGCCGGCGGAATCACCAACGAGTTTGTCACGTGTTGGGTTTTCCGACTTAGGGCATCGGCTACCACATTCGCCTTCCCCTCGTGGTACGCTATCTCTAAATCGTAGTCTTTAATAAGTTCCAACCACCTTCGCTGTCTCAAATTCAACTCCTTCTGAGTGAATATATATTTCAAGCTCTTGTGGTCGGTGAACATTCGACACTTCCGCCCATAAAGATAATGTCTCCATATCTTTAGAGCGAAAACGACCGCTGCCAACTCCAGGTCATGTGTCGGATAATTTTCCTCGTGAGGTTTCAATTGGCGTGATGCATAGGCTACGACTCTCGAGTCTTGCATCAAAACACAACCTAAACCTTCCTTCGAAGCATCGCTATATACTTCGAAGTCACCATTCTCTGATGGTAGTGTTAATACGGGTGTGGTTGTGAGTCGTTTCTTCAGCTCTTGAAACGCAATCTCACAAGCTTCGGTCCACTCGTATTTTGCTCCTTTCTTAAGTAGCTGGGTCAAAGGACGTGCAATCCTTGAAAAGTCCTTCACAAATCGTCTATAATATCCGGCTAATCCAAGGAAACTCCTTATTTTCGTTGGACTTTTCGGAGTTGCCCATTCAGTTACGGCAGAAACTTTTGCCGGATCCACTGATACTCCATCAGCAGATACTATGTGTCCGAGAAATGCCACTTCTTTCAGCCAGAAGTCACATTTCGACAGCTTGCCGTATAGCTCATCGAGTAAACAGTAGGAAAAATAAAAAAAAACTAACTTTGAGGCTCGCGCGGTGCCCGCGCGGTGGCGCGCGGCCGTAGCAGTTCGAGTAAAAGGGCTCGCGCGGAGCGCGAGCCATTCCGCCCCATTTCCACTTCCGAGGCTTCTTCTAGTTTTCTCTCAAATTCGTTCTCCCATCCCCCGATTCTCTCGTTCCCGGCTTCGATTTTCCTTTGCAAGGTATGCATCTACTACTTCTACTTGTCAATTTCAGATTTTATGTCTTGATTAGCCTTAATCTTTGGGCGAATTTCAAAATTAGGGTTTAGAGACAAGAATTGGGGGTTTGTTGTTTTTAGACTTAATTTATGCAATTAGCGAGTTTGGGCGATACTTGGTGTTATTTTTGTTGATTAGGAAGTATTTGTGCCACAATGCATGCCTAGTTTGAGGAAGTTTTACTAGATTCCATATTTTAAGGAAAGCATGAATTTCCCGATTTGTATTGGTATTGTGGGCATGCGGATGAGTTCGTTGTCGTCGATTTGTGCCCTATTATGTTGATAAGTTATTGTCTAAGCAATTGTTTTGTTTTGGGGACGTCCCCCATGTGTTTACAAGTAAACTTTGGTTTTGATTTATCGCGCACTCAACGTGTTCGACGAAATGTCCCAAGGGGGTTTGGGACTTTTCTAGACATAGTCTTGGTTTGGTTATCCTCTTGATCGCTCGGGTTAGGGCTCCCACTTCATGTTCTCGTGTTTTCTAGACTATGCTTCGTGTAATCGCCGTGTGGGATTTATCCTTACATTGGGTATTGGTTGGATAATTGCAGGATGCTGCTTTTTCTGTGGATTGTTTTGGCGTCACTCATGTGTCCCCCGAGGACCAGGAGACGAGTTACTCAGCGCGATGAGGCTGGTCCTAGCACTGCCGCTCCGGCGATGTCTGATATTGACGAGAGCGAGTCTGAGGAGGACGAGGAGCAGCGGGGCCCTAAGCTCAGGGGTCTCCCCGACGAGGTGCGTCCCCGTCGACACGACAGGTATCGGTTCGCTACTATGGCCTCTCAGGAGTTCTACTTCGACGAGCTTCGTCGAAACAGGTCTTATATCCCGGAGAGAGGCATATATCCTCGCCATATGGATGACGACAGGTTAGTCCAGTTTTGGATCTTCTTCAGTGGACTGGGCTTGCGCGCCATCCCGAGGGCGTCGCTTCTGGGTACTTAGCTATGGAGGTCATTGCCAACATTGGCGGTCTCGGGGAGAACAGTGACTTGTCTCAAGTCTGGGTTCGGGGTCGCCATCTAGATTTCAGTGCTCGGGCGATCAACGTCTACTTTGGCCTTCCTGACGACGGCGTGTTCCGGCCACAGCCTGAGGGTTGTATACCCCCGCCTGCGTGGGGCGTTTTATGCACCTTGACGGCTCCTCTGCTCGAGCATGATCACGAGCTGAGGTTGACGATGATGGACTCTCTGTGGCGCGAGCTAGCTCAGATATGGTTAGGCCGTGTCCGGCCGATCACCCGGAGCCACATTGTCATCGACCACGTCTATGAGACCATCTGCTTTCTCGCCCGGGGTGGTAGGGTGAATGTTGGGGCTTGTATCGCGGACAACCTAAGGGGGATGCGCCGAGGACGAGGAAGCAGGGTGATTACCCATGTTCATCTTATTTGCGGCATGTGTGCGGCTCAGGGGATCCGTACGTCACCAGAGACGGATCCTTACAAGCTATCCGCTGGCGGCCACTACCGTATCCCTAGCTACGCCCCTCGACGCAGTGCTCTTCGACGTGGGGCTCCTCCGGCTGTCCTTCGCCCGGAGCCCAACGGTGATGGTTTGATTTTAGTTGTTCCTCCTGAGCAGCCACCTCCGCCTCCCGAGGTTCCCCAGCAGGGTGCGGAGATGCCGCAGATAGTTCAGATGCTGCAGGGTATGCAGCTTAGTATGGATGCGGGGTTCGCTCGTATGGATGCTGGGTTTGCAGCCGGGCAGGCTCGCTACGACGCTCTGGATGCCAGGATGGACCTGTACCAGGCTCGCATGGATACGATCACTGCGAGACAGCTGGAGCAGCAGGCCTCCATGACCGATATGTACGCCTACATGCGTCAGATGGACGAGTATATGCGTCGTCAGATCCCGCCTCCCGACCAGTGATCCTTTGTTTCCGCTTTTCCATCTAGGCTTGCTGTAGTAGTGTTTTATTTAGTTGTTTTCTTATGGACTGTACAAGGATGATCTTGCTGATTATGTTTCGCAGTTTATGTTCCCGTTGTATCCTTGTTGACTGATTTGACTGTTATCATTTAGAGAAAATGCGATGGAACTGTTCCGTTTTTTTTTTTTTTTTTTATAAAAATTTTTGGCTGAAGAATTCAACTTGCATTTTATTCCTTTAAAAGAAATTTAATACAAGTAATAGGATGCACAAAATAAATATACTATCTAGGCTAAAGTATCTAAAGATCTCCGCGTCCTCTGGCAGAGTAGCGGGGTCTTCCATAGGATCATCCTCATCAGAGACCTGGCCGGTGCCCAAAGGTCCATGAAACACTGGGGATGGTGGATCGACGGCTTCCGGAACTGGGTCCGGTGTCTCCTCCGGATGGTTCTCCACGGGGCTCGGGTTTGGCGATGGGCGGACCATGTGGGGCCAGAGCCCAAGGGTTCCGTAGCGTCCATGGATAAGGCCAGACGGGCTCTCCACTGGGGGTGTTGGGCTTCGTGGTCCCATCAAGTGGTCTTCCACAGGGCTATACGGTACTACTATATCAGTGAGGTCAAGCAGGTCCGTCCCTAGATCCTCGACTCTATCTATCACAGCATCGCTTTGTTCGGTGAGTTTTTGCACTTGAGTTTCTAAGTCTTTTATACGATCTTGATCAGCGGCTCTCAAGTTCAGGAAGTGCTGGAGGTCAGCTTCCCTTAAGTCTCCCATTTGGTGCAGATTTGCCTCCAAGTGAGCTATACGATTTTCCATTTGTTGTATGGTTTGTTGGGTGTCAAGGTGAGCGTTCATCATCTTGATCATCAACTGCATCATGTCTTGACTAGTCATCTAGCGCAAGCAAGAGATCTAAGTTAATATTCGCCAAGATTCTAAGTTCAATTCGCCAAGCTTCTAGGTTCGAGTTTCCAGGATTCTAAGTTCAAGTTTCGCCCAGATGCTAAGTTCAAGTTTCGCCAAGATTCTAAGTTCAAGTCTCCAAGATTCTAAGTTCATAGCAGAGATGCAACATGCATATGCAAATGATAATTCCCCCCAAAATTAATTTAATGCAATATATATATATTTTTTTTTCCCATGGGTTTTAAAATAAAAATTTCTCCATGGAAATAATACTTTAAAATTTACAATAATAGTCAAAATATTATAGTAGTTTAAAAATAATAAGGGTTTAAAAATAATAGTTTAAAAATAAGAACAATAGTTTAAAAATATTCCGGGCTCTGATACCAACTTGTAACACCCCGGTTTTTGGTCACCCAGGTCGGGATGTCACCGCCACATCTCCCTGGTAAGACACGGTTTCTCCGAGCTTACTAAAGAGATGCAAGGCTAGGTATTGCAGGATTTAAAACATTTAAAGCATTCAAAATAGCCCATACAATATAATTCGAAAATAATAATAGCATAGCGCAGCGGAAATATTTAGTTTAGTACAGTATCGCAGCGGAAAATTTAAAAAGGGCCGACATGGCCAAAACACGGGTTAAACAGGCCCGTACATAATACAGTCTAAGTACGAGATTTAAAAGCAAAATAACAATTCCCAAAATCCCATGCATGATTCGTGCTCATACAGGCTCATTCCACATATTCTGTAAAGAAAGGAATAAAAATGGTTTTGGTCAGCAAAATTGCTGAGTAAGTTAACACATGCATGATCGTAGGGTTTAAAAGCCATAAATTTAATAATTTAACAAAAGCATGATAATAACATATTATTTAGTTTCATCTAATCCATATCCAGTAGCATAACTTATCTCAGGCTCTATTTAATAACACATATCACATGGTTTAATCATAAAAGCCATAATTTAAATAAAGCATTTAAATAATTTAATTTGACAACAATATCATTTAATCTAGTTTAATTTAATTTAGAATCCCCATTACATTCCCGATTTGGTATTTCAAAGTTTCACGATAAAAATCGCGATGTCAACAAGTTTAGCCGGTAGCCCGGCAGCCGCAGCCGTATCAGCCATACCCAGTACCACTCCGGAGCCTCGGGAAACCCATACGGATATTCACGAGAGTGTAGGCTCTAAGTTTCGCCATTTAGGCAATCCATATCTCAATTTAGCGCGCGGGGTCACCATCGTCCATTACGGCACGAAGTGAATCGTTAGGGGGCACCCTGCAGAGCACTCACCCCTAATTTTAATTTATCAAGTTTGTAAGGGGATTTAGTTTTTAAAATCTGCCTTCCATTGTAATAACTTAGAAATAATATCTCAATTCGTTTCAACCCTAAAGGTTAATTCCATGTTTCAACAAGATTTCAAGATTTCGTTTCGGTAAATCACAGTTTACTCCAAAATTCGTCTAAAATCAGATTTAATTCCAAAAATTCCAAAATTTCATATCTGACTCTGAAACAGCAAGATCTACAACTTTCGTGTTTTAACTTTTTCAATCCGAGATACCTAAGTAGGTCAAAATCGCCAATTTTCGCATAAGAAGAAATCTGTCCGAGTTTAATACATCACAGTTCAAAGATTTCAAATTCTACCATATCAATTCAACTCCAAATTTAATGAAATTTGACAGGGATCATCTTAAGACATTTATCTACAACTTTCATGTTTGGCCAAAGATCTAAAGCAGCCTAGATCCTATGTCAAAAACGAGATCAAGATCATTCCTAAGTTCTGTCCAAGATTTCAAGATCTAAAATCAAACAGTTCGGTTTCAACGGGTTTTCACATATCAAATTAACTCCAAAAATTCTCAAATTTTTACAGTAGCTAGGTCTAAGTCTTAGGAACGTTTTTCGTGTTTTAAGTTTTTCCGTTTGAGTTCGTTTTAAGGGTCAGAAAAATTCACCAAATCTGTTGCATCGGTAGAAAAACAAAAGTGGACAGATTTATGGTTCTTGTTGAATCTTTTAGGTTTCGAATGTTTTAAAATCTCCCAAAACCATGTAAGGTTAACTTACAGCGTCTATGAACGTCGGGGATGTCTAGTTCGGAGGCGTGGCTTCCAGATCACCGTTTCTCCTCTCCGTTCGTCGGGTTCTACGATCTAGATTCGATACGGGGTGTAGAAAGAAAAGAACCGAAGTTATAATCCGTTTTCGGATTGAAACGTGAAAAGATTTATTGGACTAGAGCTTACCACAACGTTTGGAGACCTTGGATTTTCGTCCAAGCTGCTGCCTCCGTTTGGTGCTTTCCGTCGACTCCGAATTTAGGGTTTCGAACGTATAGGAGATTGTAGGGTTTTGTAAACTCGTTTGGGGCTCCCAAGGGGCTTATTTATAGAATTCTTAATCCCTAGGGCGTCCACAACCGACCTAGAAGTCTGGAGTCGAGAGATGTTCAACCGAAAGTCGAAAAATCCGCGTTCGGGCGAGAGATTCACGCAACAAACGAATCTGTGGGGTGGCGCGGTCGTGGCGCGCTGAAGCCACTTCACCGCGCGGCCACCGCGCCGACTTCGCCTGGACTTCGGTCCAGGCGGGTCGTGCGATCCGTCGTGCTTTTCCGCCTCTCTTTCGGGTTTCTATCCCTCTATGCTCCCGAATTCCGATTTCCGGGGTATATTCGGGTTCATACCTTCTCTCTAATTTTATTCTCAGTCTAATTGGATGTTTTGGACTCGAATACTCGAGTTCATTAGTGTCGGGTTTTGGTGTACCATTTATCCATCCTTTTATTTAATTAAATTCCTTTAATTCCTTTTTAAGTAAAAGTCTCATTTCTCATTTCCTTATCTTTATTTATTTCTTTTATTTGCTGCATTTGTTTATTTCTTTATAGTATTTATTTTATTTATTATTTATTTATTTAATTATTGTTTTTATTTTATGTTGGAAAATTCTCGGGTATTACAATCATCCTCCTTGCCATGTCATCAACCATTTAAATCATTTATTTAGATACTAAATCTATTTATTAGTATATGAAAATCTTGAGAAATCTTTTCATATATTTTACAAAGATATAAATTGGAAACAAATTATAATATATTTGATGTTTATGACAAATTTAGTAAAATCAATATACTATAAACCCTTTAATTGAATATGTTATATTTTCAAATATATTATATTGATTATGTGAAAATATGAGCCTAAAATATTATCCTCAAATAATAGAATAAATAAAAAATTTAATCTATATAATAAATCCTGAATACTTTTTGGCCTATGCAGACTGTATTGTACTTATTCAATATAACTATTTTTTAAAAAATTTTTTGGGTTATATAAGTAATTAACTAATTATACCACTATTTTATAATCAATGACTACAATTAATCCACGTCATTGATGATTAATCGCTGACTAATTTCAACTCACCTTCCACAGCATCAATATCTATATTAAGAAAATAAATCTATTTATTAATATAATAAAATCTTGAGAAAATCTTCATATATATCTTAAAAAGATATAAATTTTTTATGACACTTAAAAAATATAAATTGATTAAAAATGTATAATATAAATTATTTATTTGTATATATATTTTAATGAATATTATTGTAATATTATTAAATAATATAATTTAGGTTTAAATTTTATGTTTAAAATATATAATCCTATATCAATTTAGGAATATAATAACAATATTTTAAATACAAAATACATAATTAAAAATATACTATAAAAATTAATAAACTATAAAAAAATATACTATAAAAATTAGTAAACTATAAAAATTAAATGAAATTTTAATTCTAATTTCTATACAAGTTTTAATTTTCGAAGTATAATCTCACAAATATAATTAAGATAAACTATAATATATATATATAGAAAAACGTAAGTTTTCATTTTTTAAATTATAGTAAATATTCTTATCATTTCAAATATAAAGAATTATATTACGGGTTTAGACGGTAAAGAAAATACATGAACAAATCTTTAAATAAATATATATACTATTTTAACTAAAAATATTTAGGAGTATTAAAATTTAAGTTCTTATTGTAATTTTTTCTAAAAAACTACATAATATACATAAAAGAGCAATTTCCATTGTATACCCCTCAACTATACCAATGTGTATACTTATTTTTTATTTTTTTTTGAGAATAAGGAAATTTTATTCAACCATAAAATATCCATACACCGACCTTCGCCACACTATTACATATTGAGCTGCTACCATTTCACAACATACTCTAGCTCTAGTAATAAAACCAAGAAAACCAAGCTCAGCCGAGTACTTTACCAAAACAATACGAGTTCCAAATCGACTGAAACAGCTAATATTTGATCTGCTACTCTATCTTCTACCACAACCCATCAATTTGATACCAGTACCTCCTACTAGCCCCACAATCTGCAAAGCCGTCCTTCCCTTGCAATACTTACTATTTGCCACCATTTATTAATTGCATCAACACCAGTTGCACCTCTCACAGTCACTCCTCCACTCTGTCGCCAAAGCACAGAAATCCTGACCCATAGCTTCACAGATCAATGAAATGCAACAAGCAGCACAGACTGCAGACATCTTTGGTACGGGGACCAAAACTGACCCATCATTCTGTGACCCATCAACTATACGAGCTTCAGCAAAAAAGAGACATAAGCTCTCAACAAACGGCGACTAACATATGCGGCATTCTTTAATCTCCGGATCCACTCCACAATATCACAAGACGATGAAAACTCTTATTTGGTGTATCTCAGTTGCAGTCCCATACACATGTTTCAAACATCACGTCTCCCCTGCAGATACAGTTCAAGTCCAATACATCGAAACAAAGGGTATAAAGAAGAACTAAATCAGGGCCAAAGCAATGGATAAGCAATGGATAAGAGGATGGATAATCTGCAGTAGGGAATTCAGGAGTTAACTATTAATGCTCATAGGAAAATTCTACATCGTGTTGCATGTAAAAGAGATCAGCAAGAGATAACCCTTCCTTTCTACAACCAACAAAACAACTTGAAAACTCATACTCAACACTGACCGCTCCTTCTAAAAACCAAACTCTCAGCCAACCCTACTTCCTGCCTCACTGAAACCACCCCTATACAATCCAATAATCCCAATCACGTTTTACTAATTGATATTTATTAATAATACTATCTTCTTTTTTTTTTCTTTTTTTTTTTAGTATATCAATCTTCTTTTTACAACTCTTTTCTTTTTTTTTTTTTTTTGAAATAACCAACAACCAAAACCAGAATCATGAGCATTATAACCCTCTAAAAAGTATCCACCTCCACACAGACTCCAATCATTCCCTCCCGTTTCTACCATGTGTAATCACACCCTTCCACTATTGTAAACATTCGATCTCCTCAAAACTTCCGACACCAATATTTGCAACAATGGTAGAATTACCGTATGAACATTAACAGGCACCACCAGAATTCCCCAAGGTGTCTGGATGGCTAACACAGGAGGAGGTTGGTGATACAGGATGTCTGGATGGCTACCAATGTGTATACTTATATATTTGAACTTTATTTTGGAAAAAAAAAATACAAGCCAACTATTAAACTTTGGAAAAAACCATTCTTCTGTCAAAATTCAACGTTAAGTCATGTTCAACCGTGAAGTTCAAAGGGTTAAAACAGTTAGCTCCTATTTTTTTTCTTGACCTCGACTCTAATCTCATTTTTCAAACCCTAAACCCCGTCTGTTTGCCATCATAGGCAACTGCTTTGTGGTTTCCACCACATTTTCACACTTACAAATGGGTGATACGTTGTTCTCCAATGCAAATTCACTCATATAAGCTGCATACCAACACAACAAAATAATTCTTAAATCATATGGCAAGAAAATGGTTTTGCATAATTCGGAATCAAAAGAACATCTCAATTTGCATAACTGAGAAATTAGAGTATAATTTCACATTCAGATTTAAATAACTAAATTTCACAAAACATAATGCAGCTTCATAATTTAGATTCTTGCAATATTCAGATTCATAACAAAATTCAAACCCCACATTCGACTTAGCCGAAAAATATCAAACCAAATAAATTTCATGGAGCCCAGAAGTCTAAATCATACCAGGGTGGAGGTAGACGACTGGGGTTGGGGGAAGAGCGCACATATTCATATTTCAGAAAACGAGGTCGGGGTTGAGAGATCGTCTATCAACGGAAATTGTTGCTCCTGGAAGGGTTTGCACACAAGGACGTGAATGAATGAAACAATGGAATATAGATGGAGATGGTGATGGCAAACCCACAAAGCAGTCATCGGGTTCGAGGGGATGTTCGATGGAGAGTATATGGTTCGGGTTGTGGATATAGGTTTCCGGTCATTTTTTTTTTCTTTTGAGCTGACTGTTTTAACCCTTTGAACTTCACGGTTGGACACGATATAACCTTAAATTTTGACGGAATATAGTTTTCTCCAAAGTTTAATAGTTGTAGTGCATTTCTTTCCAAAAAAAATAATTCAAGTATATAAGTGGACACATTGGTATAGTTGAGGGGTATACAATGGAAATTACTCTACATAAAAATAAGTATTTCATCGGTAACAAAAATTCGATATACTATTTTGTATATATAAAAATTAATATCATGATAATTTACTTTTATATATATTTTTATCAGTCATTAATCTACATGCATAATTATTAATACTACCTTAGTTCATTTTATATAAATATAATAGTATATATCAACATATTTTTGCGGGTGATTAAAGTGAGTTAGAAAGACAAATTTTAATATACTGAATGAATTTAGTTATATATATAATATTTATAATAGTAGTTATGATAATCATAGAGTAATGTTTCTATTTATATTTTACTTGCATAAAAAAATTAAATTATATTTTGGTATATGTATTATGAAAAAAAAAATTATTTCTTATGTCATTTTAAAAAAGATAATCAAAATTATATTTTATTAAAAATATTATTTTCATAAATATACTAAAATAATAACATCTATCATTTTAAATCTATTAATCGAGTTAGCATTAGTTTGTATTAAAAAAAATTAATACCCGTGCGCGTATTAATCTAGTTATCATAAGAATGCATGGATCAAACCAATAATTATTATTATTATTATTATTATTATTATTATTATTATTATTATTATTATTATTATTATTGAGAATTATGTTTTGAGAGTAGATATCGTATTATAAATTAGACTAATGTCTAAATGGTTTGTTTTAAATAGGAGTAGTAGATTGCTAGAATATAAATGAAAAAAAAAAAAATATATGTTGGGTCACTCTCGGGTCATTGGTTTGTTGGGTTGTTAATCAAATTATCAAGTCATTATCAGGTAAATCCAAACCCGAACATATTTGACTTGATTTATTCCATTTTTAGGCCCGAACCGATCTGTTTTCAAACAAACCTGAAAATACCAAAACCCGAACTTGGTAATTTTTCAAGTTAAACGGGTTCATGTTACCGGGTTGTGTTCAAAATTGACAGCAATGGATGGTGCAATGCATGTGTCTCTTCCATCTCCATCATTCATGCTATTGCTGGATGTTTTGTACACATTTTCTTTGTAGTTTTGCCTTCGCCTATACATGCTATTCTCAGGAATCTTTTTCTTTCTTTGTCTTTTTTTGTTGTTTTCCTTCAATTTGGCTCTTGTGCCTTGTCTCAATTATTAATGGATGCAAACAAAATATGAATGATCGAGAAAACATATTACTATAATAATACAAAAAATTATGTGGTTCATCTATAAGAAGTTTATTATTCCACTCTACTGATTTTAAATAAAATTATGCCTAAGAACAACTTAAAAGAAATAAAAATAATATTCAGAAAATAACATACATTGTATATCTAGTATGATCAAAGAACCCAAATTAAATGAAAGGATCCCAATTCCCAAGTCCCAACATACCTTTGTAGGCAAATTCTCAGTTCACTACATATAGTTTAATTTGACTACTAAATATGCCTATGAATCTTATGAACACTAGTAATAAAATGTTGAACAACCATATATACATGCATGCCCAGTAGCTAGCTACCTAGATGACCCCATGATTTTATTACATAAAATGAGGCAAACATATACTAAATCAATGAAACCCCATTTCAAAGAAACTGGCAGAGATGAGACATATGGATTTCATCACTAACTAGGCCTTTGATTGCTTAGGAATAGCTGTTAAGGGTACGAGCTTGCGAAGTGTGATCCCTAGGCTCTCCCTCATATCCAGATTTCTTGAGTCGATGCCGACTGGGAGCTCCCAGTCGAACGACTGTACCAAACGGGCCAACGTGAGGCTAACCATTTTGTTCCCCAAGAGCATGCCTATGCACGATCTTCTTCCCGACCCAAATGGGATTAGCTCGTAGTGTTGCCCTTTGGAGTCGATGCTGGAGTTTAGGAACCTTTCGGGCTTAAAACACAAAGGATCCATCCACGCATCGCTATCCCTATGGATCGCGTATGTATTGAGGATTATGGTCGTGTTTTTGGGGATCATATAACCCATGTATTCGGTATCGTGCCTTGCTTTTCTAGGCAGGAGAAGAGGAAGCGACGGGTGCAGCCTCATCGTTTCTTTTACCACCGCTTGCAAATATGGCAATCCATTTATGTCGTCCTCTTGAACCGTCTTTGAACGACCACCCACGACATGGTCAAGCTCGACCTTAAGCTTCCTCATCGAGTCCGGATTTCGTAGGAGCTCAGCCATAGCCCACTCTATAGTCGTGCTAGTGGTCTCCGTCCCACCAAAAAACATCTCCTGCAATATTGGGATTTGACTTAGTGATCAAATCTTTTCAACTCTAATTTTTTTTACCCCTACATAACATTAAAAACTATTTTGTCTTTGAAATTAAGCAAGCAAAATTACCAGGACAATAATTGAGATGATCTTCTTCGAGAACCGACTTCCATCAGCCCCTCGATACTCCAACAACGCATCGAGGAAGTCCGATGTTTCCGTTTTCTCCCGACGAATCCTTTCCTCAACGAATCCGGACACCAAATCCAACAACTGTCCCAAATATCGCCCCGCGTTCCGCCTAATCCCCTGAGGA
Source organism: Hygrophila difformis (assembly GCA_030278955.1). NCBI lineage: Eukaryota > Viridiplantae > Streptophyta > Magnoliopsida > Lamiales > Acanthaceae > Hygrophila > Hygrophila difformis. The sequence continues at coordinate 41,896,657 of JAOANR010000014.1, forward strand.
TCAATCCAACGCAAAAATCCATACACATCAACAACATTCGGCTTCCCGGACCACTCGACAAACTTCTCCATAACATCAAAGAAGTTGTTCCCACTCTCGGTCCTTTTCTCCATCTCTTCTCTACTAAGCATAAAACCCGAAACAAGATTGAAACTCATCAAGTAAAGGTACTTAGGCAGCCGAATCTCACCCGATCCAACCGCATCCTCCTCGATCCAACGGATCATGCTGTCGACACATCTCTTCCTCAGAGACGCAGACGCATCGATCCTCTTAGGGGTCGTGAATTCGGTCACACAAAGACGGCGCATAATTCGCCAGTATTCGCCATACGAACCGTGGACCAACGATCCCTTGTGATAGCCACAGGCTGTCACGGAGTCGGGCACGGTTCGGTCGCAGAAGGCGAGGTCGTGCTTCTTGAAAAGCTCGGCAGCTGCCGCAGGCGACTGTACGAAGACGGTGTTGACAGTTCCAAGCCGCAGCCAGAGGACAGGTCCATACCTGGACTTAAGTTGCTGCAGATTGTGCAGGGGATTTGTCCCGATATCGAATATGTTGCCGACGAGAGGCCTGCCGGGTGGCCCTGGCGGACGAGCACTCGATCTGGAGGTGTCTGAATAACGGATGAATAATGTTGCAAGAAAGACAAGATATGCCACCAAAGAGATAGTGACCCAGATTAATGTATCATCGTCGAGCAGAACCATGTCTGAAACTCAAGATTTGAGTTTGAGGTGGGCTATGAGAATTGAGACCATACAGAACGGCAGCAACTGAATAATGAATGATAGAGATTTTCTATTTTACTTCTTGAAAGAAGATATATTTTCTTTTTTTAAGGGAAATGCTTTTAGTTAGTCTCAATTATGGAGTATCTATTAGAGAATAGGAACCACTTAATACCCTTTGTTTGCCTTTGGTGTAAATTATTGAAGATTCTTATAGTTATATTTATACAATACTGCTTTTTGGTTTTCCTCCACTTGAATTTCTATGGATAACCTGATTGGTGTTTTCCTGATTCAGTGTCCTTGCTTTTTATTTTGACATGTTTTTAAAACGTGGCAGAGCAGAGCCTACTATGCCAAAACGCATCAAATAAGATAAGACAAAAATCAGGAGAATCAACTATTGTTGGTGTTTAAGGAGTATTTTGTATGTACTGAAAGATTGTTTACAATAAATGCACAGCACACACCTAATTAACACCCAATATACATATCTAATCGGGTCAGTAGGCCGGTACTTACTAAATGTCATATTCAGCAGATATCCAAACCCCAAAAAACAATCAGATCATATTGGAAGAATTATTCCAGACCTGAAGAATAAAATTAAATTGAGTGAGACTAGGTTAGAACGACCAAACCAAATCGAATAATATTGAACTAAAACGAATAAGATCAGAACAAATCAGACTTTAATAAGACATCTAGCTAGAACCTATTATACTAAACCAATAGAACAACCAAATATATCAAACCAAGAGAACATACCCTAAATTCAATATATAGTTTTATACTCTCAATGTGTTTGAGAAAATGCCAGTTCTGTTCTTGTGCAGTTACATTTGCATTTACTCTTCCCTCTCATTTAATGATCTTTCAACTATCTATGGCCCCCTTGCACTGTCCAAAAACCACATTTATATAAATATGTATGAGTCACATCATCTATTCATCTACCATTTTGTCACTAGATAATGGGATATTTGAGAGTCGACGATACGCTCATTCCTAAACTCCTAACAGATAAGAAAGAAACAATTTGTGTAAACTTATTATGATCAACGACAATGATAGGGGCAAAAGGGAATTCCTTTGTGTAAAATACATATCTATTTTCCAAATGGTTTACTAAAGCAACTTAGTTCAAATTAGCACTTGTCTAATTTCAAATTGGCCCCCATGGCTCCCATTTGTACTTGCGTGTAGGGGTGAGCACGGTTCGGTTACCCGGAGTTTTTCAAGTATTTGTATTTGTATTTGAACCGGGCAAATACTTAGATGGAGTATTTGTATTTGTAACCGGACTCCTCGGTTAACCGAGGCTTCAGTTTCAATTCGTTCAGCGGTTAAGCGATTCGGTTCGAATATTTTGTCTAAGCATGTTAAAATTTATAATCAAATATTCATTTCTTAATTCTTAACCTTTGCAGGTTTATTTTTGAGGTTATTACAATACAATAATAATAAAAAAATCATATAACTCTCGAATTCGGTGGTTCCTTTTAGTGTTATCGAAAATATATTAGTATATTTAAAACATTTTAGTGTAGTGTCTATTTCAATACTGAGTATTCTTAAGGATAAAAAATCAATATAGGACATCTTTTTTTTAATTATCTTTATTTTCTAATATTTATTTTATTATATACTTAAATAATTTAATAAATAATGAAATATATTATTACTATATAATTATATACCATCAAATATGTATAATATATACAATATATATAATTTTTTAAAACACTATAAATATATTCGGTTCGGTTCGATTAATCGGGAAAAAAATTAAAGTATTTATATTTGTATTTGAACCGGACAAATACTTAAATAAAGTATTTATATTTGAACCGGGGTCCTCGGTTAACCGGAAATTCGGTTCGATTTCGATTCGATTTGGCGGTTCAGCGAATCGGTTCGAATTTTTTGCCCACCCTACTTGCGTGCATTGTTATAAATCTCCATCGAAATTTCAGCATTTTTAACCCCTCATACAATATTTTTAACCCTCGTGCGAAACTTTACACCACAATTTCCTTGAAACATGAAATTTTCCAAAATTTTCCGAATTTCGCAATTTGACTTAAATTTTCGAAATATAATCAATCAAGATCTTTTTAATCAGTAAAATGAGAACTTTGTCTAGTGGTCATTTCCCCTAACTCTCAACCATAAGGTTGGGGATTGGATTCCCATCATCCGACCCCCTCCACTCTTGGTAGTTGTGTGGTTTGAGCTCCCTCTATTATTTTTAAGTGTAACAGTTTGACTTTTTTTTTATTTATCGCTGTAGTTTGACTTCTATTTTTTTTATAGTTATACAAGAAAAGATATAGCCAAGTAAGATCTTATTAGATTCGTCTCATCTTTTAGTTTTTAAATATCAAAATTTTTGGAATTTTTATTTGTACCGAATTTGAGTTATTAATTAATAGTTTAAAGTGTGAGTTGACAAACGTGCAAATAGGAAACGTTACACTTAAAAAAACGGAGGAAGTATTTAATAAACTTTATGAATTTTGTTTAATACTATCAGTGGAGATAATTTTTTTTTGTAAATATTCATACTTATGTATCGGAAAATGTGTGTGGGAACCCAAGCCACACAAATTACAAAGGAGATAAAGGGGAGGGATAGGAGGGCCGGGTGGAATTGAATCTCCAACCTATAGTTGGGACACAGGGAACATGAACACTTGGGTCAAGTCCCATTCACAGTCGAGATAAATTATTACTTTAAGTTTAGAATTTTTTTAAATTTCTATTACATTTTTTCTGGTAAACATTTACACCTATGTGTCGGCAAAGGTGTGTGAGAGCCCAAACCACACACATTACAGAGGGGGATACAGGGGAGGGATAAGAGATCGGGTGGGAATGGAAACCCCAACCTGTGGTTGGAAGATAGGGAACATGGCCACTTGTGTTAAGCTATATAATTTATTTATTTTTGTATATTACACATCTATTATTTTTACTTTAAAATATGTAGAATAATAATAGAAAGAAACTTACGCCAAAAAAATATTAGAAAGAAATATCTAAATTTTCATTTATAAAATTCCAAATATATTCTATAACTTCTACAATTTCTTTTAAATGAAAATTTAAATTTCAAATATCTATGAAACTTCTATAAATTTATATATTCGAAACGATACATAAATTTAATGCTGACGCCTGACAATTAGATTCTTGATGTTATAGTTTACCTCGTGCGCTAGTAGGCATTGTTGCAAAAATTGCGAGTCCTGAATGTCCTTTAAAACAAACAATACCGTCATTTTTGCATTATATTCGTTTCTCTCTTTTACATCTTGATGTCACAGGCCACCTGGTGACTCGAGACTTGATGTTTTAAAATGGTCATCTGTTGAAACTCCGCATGTGATGATATATATATTCTAAATCAGCTTGTGCAAAAAGGTGTTTCTCCAGTGGCGGATCCAGAAAAATTCTAGAGGTAGGGCTAAGATTTAACTATAAGTTCATAAAATTTGAAGGAAAAGGCTATAGATATATCAAAATTTGAAGAAGAAGAAGACTGGAGAAAGAGGGAGTAGGCGCTGCACAGTGAAGAGAGCTAGGGTTAAAGGAGAGATAAGCTAGGAATTGATCTATGTATAAGTACTTTTTTATTAAAAAAAGTTTTCGAGGGGGCTGGAGCCCACCCAGCCTGTTTTCTCCATATGAACTATATGACTGTGATGCTGTTGGGAATCAGTTATTTCGTTGTCTTTGTCTAGTTTTACTAGTTCACAGTCTTAACGTATTTCTAAAATATGAAAATAGTGATTGTATGGTCTTATGATAATTCTCTCTTCACAACACGCAAGATTGGTGTATGATCTTAAATATAGTTGAATCAGCCTAGGATCGGTGGGATTATTATAGAAGTGAGGGATTTTTGATAATGTTATTCACTATAAAATATTTCACGTATGTAGGATTTTGTTGTTTGACACATAAGGGATGAACAAGACAACGAAATTTGGCAGGTGACAGGCATTCGTCTTCTTATTGCGAGTGATATGGTGCTACCTATAGAGTTTGATGTGAATAGGTAATAAAGCCTCAATCTCCGAAACAAATGTTCTTTATTCCTATAATTAATTTGGTAGTATGCAGTATTTATGATTTCTACTTGTTGCACTTTGATGGGCTATACTCCCCGTTATGGGTGTTAATGAGCCAGGGTAGTTCGCGAACAGTTTGAGCTCGGTTCGGTCAAAGTTCGGTCAAAATTCGACTCGAATAGCTCGCGAAGTTCGACTCGGTCAAAGTTCGAGTTCGACTCGAATAAATTACAAATCAAGCCAAACACCTTTGAGTTCGGCTCGAAAAGCTCGCGAATAGGCTCATGTTCAATTAACTTATAATACAATTCCCATATAATACATGTCATTTAAATGTATTGTACTAGTACTGTATTTGTTTAGACTTTAAAATAAACTAGATTTTTTTACCCGCTGCGCATGGGGTTGAACTAATATGAAGATATAAAATGAGAATATAATTTTGTTTGGATTACATGAGATTCAAAGTCTTATGCTTAAATAGTGGTTGGAATGCATGCAACAAAAATTTAAAAGAAAAATAAATAAGAGAATAAGATGAAGGAATGAATTCAAATCCACAACCAGGTGGATATAATATAAAGTAAATTATTTTTACTATTTTTTTGGATGAACGTGACTCAAGTGGAAAATAAATAATTACTGTTAAAATAGAAACTAAAAATATTGTTAAAAAACTAAATATATATAGTTTGCTTTCATCTCTAAAATGATGAAAGCAAGTGGAAAATAAATATCCTTTAACTATTCAAAATTAGAAAAAAATATATTTTTGAATTATTAAGATTCTAAAAAATATTAATTTTAGGGGGTGGAGACGTACCATAATGGTCAAGTCTCCACCATCCTTTATCCATTTGTAATTTGTGTGGCATCTCTCCACCATCATTTCCTAGCATGTATAGGTTGTTCAACAAAAAATATAAAAATATTGTTGGAGGGGCTAGGGTTTTGGGTAGGAGTGGGTTTCAGGAGAGAGCCTTGGTGCCCCCAGCGCCGGAAAAAGAGGACGGGAGAACACTAGATCGGAGAGGAGAGAGCACTGGTGTTCAGGATCGGAGTGTGGATGATGCTGATGGAGCAGGTGGGGCAAATATTGTTGGAGGGGCTAGGGTTTTGGGTAGGAGTGGGTTTCAGGAGCGCCGGGACTTGTTTGGGGTGTACATCGGGAATATTCCGGTAGGGGCAGCTTGCAGGGAGGTGTTTGCTGAGATTGAAAGGGTTGCGAAAGTGCGCGATTGGTTTTTCCCAGCCAGGAGGTGGCCGGAAAACGGATACAAGTTTGGTTTCTTTAGGTTCAAAGAAAGAGACGAAGCTGAGAAGGTGATAAGAAAGCTTAATGGACGATTGGTGAAAGGAAAAATATTGCGGTTAAATTGGGCAGCCCCAAGAAATAAGAGTGCGGGTCCGGTGAAACAACAAAAAGGGTTTGGAAGATCTAATGCGGCTACTGTCAAGAAGGACAATGCAAAATGTAAAAGTCTGGGTGACAGCCACTCATGGAGGGATGGCCGGTCGTTCGCGGATGTTGTCAAAGGAAGCGGGGAGATGCATCTGGATGGTAGAAGCTTTCGACGTGCAGGAGTGACGAGGTTATTGGAGGTACCTGCGGATCGAGAAAGGTTTGGACGAGCAGCGGTTTTGGAACTTAAAGCAATGGAGGTTTTGTTGGATTTTCAAGAGTGGCTGAGCATAGACCATGATGATTATGAAGAAGTGATATATAGTGGGGGCCTGACGATGCTGGTAATATTCAAGCAGGAGGCAAAAAGAGATAGATTCCTTGCTGACGGTAGTGATCACACTTTTATCCAATGGAAACGGCGGTGGGATGCAGAGGTTAGGGTTAGAAAGCATTTGGTGTGGGTACACTTTTATGGCCTCCCGATCACGGCTTGGTGCATGGAAAATTTCCATAGCTTGGTGAGGGGGTGGGGCACTGTTGTCAATGTAGGAAGGGATACTACGGAAAAGAGGAAGCTTGATAAGGCTAAGCTGTTAGTGGCTCTGCATGAAAATTCCGTTGTCCCGGGTATGGTGAGAGTCCAGGTTGGCTCGATCATCACGAAAGTCAGGGTGGTAGCCAACTACGGTGAGGAAGTCGTGGTGGCGGTAGAAACCAGTGAGGGGAGGAGTCCCGATGAGTTATCGAGACGGGGTGGTGAGGATGGCCATGGAGTCCCGCCGCACCAGAATAAACGGGCAAGGTCCAGGAGCCCTGTTAGCGGGAAAGAGGAAGCATCACATAGGGACGTGTGTGTTCTGGAAGGACATGTGTTGGAGTCCGGAAAAGTATCTGATGATAATCAAAATGGCGACTGTTGGAGCTCCCAAGAACGTGGGCGGCGTATAACAGGAGAGAGCATTAGGACGAAGGTGGTGGAGGGGGCTAAGAGAATTGTGCTGAATGAGAGTGAGCCACAAATGGTGAGTGAAGGGGAAATTGGGCCTATTATTTGGGGACAGGGAAGTGGTAAGGCTTTGGGGAAGAAGGTTAATGGGCCAAGGAGTTTTGGGCTGGATGCTAGCCCAAGTAGAAGGGTGGGTCGAGACAGAGATGGGGTGCTGATAGGTGGTGACCCAAGCCCAACAAAGAATCAGGAGGGCGTTTTTGCTGATGAGGAGCTTTCGCGAGAAGTCCTAGAAGAGGATACAATCTTAGGGCTTGGCTGCAGCATGGTGAACCATATCTTAACAGGAAATCTAGTAGAGGGTGAGGGTGGTGAGAACGAGTGGAATACTGGGGAGGCTGCCGGGGATGTAGGTCGAGGGGTAAGGCCGTCGTTCGAACGCCCATTGGAGAACTTTCCAGACCATGAGGGGTGTGCATCGGAGGCTCAACCAACTGGTAATCAAGCAGGCCCTGGGGATTTCCCAGAGATCGGAACGTGGCGGAGGCTCTGGCGATGGTAATTGCGGGAAGAAAGGAACCAAAACGCAGGAGGGGCAACAGATGCAAAAGAAGGACGGGAAAGTTGAGTAATTGTCGTGGACGGAAACACTGCGCTCCTAGCAAAAGTGAGGAGGAATTTGCTAAACTGCAACTACATACTATAAGGACAAGAGAGGGTACTAGATTGGTGGACTTTGAGGAAGTGGAAGAAATTCTAGACCTTGCTAAATCTCTAGGTTTGGGGTACTCAAAAACGAGAGAGCATGCCGTGATGAGGGTATTGGCAGAGATTGGAAGTAGTGGAAAGTAATTACTGGGGCGAGGGAGGTGGTTGAGTGTTAATACATTATTATGATTATTGTTACATGCAATCTTAGAGGTCTCAATGGAGGTGTGCGGAGAAGAGCGGTAATGCGATTGTGTAGAAAAGTGAAGCCATCTATTTTCTGTGCTCAAGAGACTAAGATGAATGTGATCTACGAGAGGTTGGCAAATAGGCTCTGGGGATCCAAAAGGGGTAAGTTCTGTTATGAAGCGGCCTCTGGGAATGCAGGGGGGCTCTGGGTTATGTGGGATGGCAACCAATGCTCTTTCAGTGTAAAGGAGAAAGGGTTTAATTTCATATGGATTAAGGGTAGCATAAATGGGATTGAGGGAGTGGTGAATATTGTGTCCGTACATGCTCCAAACGATAGGAGAGATAGAAGCGAGTTTTGGGAAGCCCTTGTTCATATGTGTGACACGTCGAATGGCGAGAAGTGGTGTGTAACCGGGGATTTTAATGCAGTGGTCGCGGATGGGGAAAGGGTGGGAGTAAGTGAGGATCAGGGATCAATTAGGGAGTTCAAGAGGTTCATAGATCGTCTCTGTTTGGTCGACCTTCCAATGGAGAATGGCTATTTTACATGGGTGGGGAGGGGAGGGAGAGCCAGTAGTCGGTTAGATAGATTTCTACTATCACCGGGGTGGCTATGTATGAACGGCGGAGTTGTACAAAGGAGAGGAGAATCAGTTTTATCGGATCACTATCCGGTGTTGTTGGAAGTGAGGACGAAGTCATGGGGACCCAAACCATTTCGGTTCTTTAATTATTGGTTTGAAATGAGGGGCTTTACTGAGTTGGTGCGTGACGTTTGGAGGGATGCAGGTGGAACAGCTGACAGACAGAGGGGAGGTGGGTTGTTGGGCAAACTTAAACTACTGAAAAGGAAAATTCGGGCGTGGGATGGTTACGATGCCAATGACCTGGAGAATAGAATTCAGAAACTGTCGTCCGAGATTGGTGAGTTGGAAGAGGGCTTCCAGGTTACAGGTTTTGAGGAGGAGGCAGGAGAGAGTTGGAGGTTGAAAAAAGGAGAGTTAAAGCAACTGTATCTAGCCGAAGAAAGGAGGTGGCTTCAAAAGTCCAGAGTTAGATGGATGAAAGAAGGAGACCAAAACACTCTCTTCTTTCATGCTACGACAGCGCTACATAGAAGGAGAGGTCACATTGGTTCAATACAATGGAATGGTCAGGTCTTAGACGACCCAAATGAAGTTAAAGCAGCAGTTTTCAGCCATTTCAAAGAATTGTTCTCTAAGCAAACGGAGGAGCTGTTCGATTTGAGGGGAGTGGAGCTGCCCAGGATTGGAGACCAGGATCGAGAGTGGCTGGATCGTGCTTTTACAGAAGAAGAAGTGAGGGAGGCAATTTGGAGTTGTGATGGTGATAGGGCCCCAGGTCCGGATGGATATAACCTTAGGTTCTATCAAAAGAATTGGGAGATGCTGAAGAGGGACATACTGGAAGTGTTCGCCAATTTCCAGAATGGATTCTGTCTCCCAAGTGAAGTTGGGGGTTCATTCATATCTTTGATTCCAAAAGCTGAGAAACTGAAGGATCTTAGCGACTATAGGCCTATATCCCTGGTGGGCAGTCTTTACAAGATCATCTCTAAGGTGTTAACGAGGAGGCTGCAGGGGGTTCTGGATGCCGTTGTGGGAGAACCTCAGATGGCTTTTGTGCGCGGGAGGCAGATTTTGGATGGAGTCTTAATAGCATCGGAGGTAATTCAGGCCACGAACTCGAGAGGGAGAAGTGGGTATGTAATTAAACTAGACTTGGCAAAAGCCTATGACAACGTGTCATGGCCTGTGCTATTTGAAGTTCTTGAAAAAATGGCGTTTGGGGATAAATGGTTGAAATGGATTAAGGTATGTGTTAGCTCGGCTTCAGCAGCGGTTCTCGTGAATGGCTCCCCCACGAAATTCTTCAAATTGCAGAAAGGTTTGAGGCAAGGCGATCCTTTATCGCCTTACCTGTTTGTCCTTGTAGCAGAGGTCTTTAACTCACTAATGGTGAAGGCGGTAGAATTGGGTGTCATAAGGGGGCTGGAATCTGGGAAGGATGGGCCTGTAATCTCGCACTTACAATATGCAGATGACATTGTCATATTCTGTGAAGGGCAGTTACAACAGGTAATAGAGATTAAGCGGATCCTACACTGCCTAACTCTCACAACAGGTTTAAAAATCAACTTTCAAAAAAGCCAAGTACTTGGTATTAACTTGCCTAAACCCGAGGTAGAGACAGCTGCTGGGATATTGGGGTGTGAGATCGGCCATTGGCTAATGAAGTACCTTGGCGTTCCAATAGGAGGCAGACTGAATGGGATCACATTGTGGAAGCCAGTCCTGGAAAGAGTGGAACATAGGCTGGCCGGTTGGAAAGGAAAGTTATTGACACAAGCGGGAAGGATATGCCTTATTAAATCTATTCTAAATAGCCTCCCAGTCTATTTCTTATCTATTTTTAAGATTCCAAGGGGAGTGGCAGACGAACTAGAGAAAATGAAAAGAAGTTTTTTTTTGGAATGATATTGGAGGGCCGAGAAAACTCCACACTTTAGGTTGGGACAGAATTTGCCGGCATAAAGATGAAGGGGGATTGAATATTTGGAATGTTCAGAGGGTAAACGATGCATTATTACTCAAGTGGAGATGGAGATTCGGAAAAGACAAATCATTGTGGAAAGTAATCATCGACAAGAAATACTATGAAGGTCAGTCTCCTCTAGTACCGGGAACCATATGCTGTAGATCACTTTGGGGCAATATTAGTAAAGCCTGGGAAGATTCGCATCCATTTGCTGATAGGTGCGGTTTCAAAATATTATTGGGAAACGGCAAGTCAACTCGATTTTGGAGTGATAGGTGGGTTGAAGGGGACAGAGCGTTGAAGGATGTTTTTCCAAGGCTGTACTCGCTAGCAGTGAATAAAAAAGGGACTGTGGCAGATCATGGACGGTGGTCCGGGCTAGTGTGGGACTAGAAAGTCGAATTGCGAAGACAACTTTTTGATTGGGAAAAGGAGGTATGGGAGGAATTCATGTTAGTGCTGGGTAGGACAAGACCCTGTAGATTCTTGGAGGATAGGGTGGTTTGTAGTAAAGTAGGGGATGGAAGGTTCACGACAAGCCTATGTTTCAGTCCGCGGAAAGAGATTGGTGAAGAAGAAGAAATCCGAATGTGGCGGTCTTTGTGGAAGACCAAAGTTCCAATGAAGGTGAGAACTTTTGCTTGGAAGTTGCTGAATAATGCGTTACCAGTCAAGGTGGAGCTATTGAAAAGAGGATGCACCCAAGTTGCAAATGATACCTGTAGTTGTTGTGGGAAGGAACCGGAGACAATAGATCACTTATTCTGCCACTGTAAGTCTGCAAACAATTTGTGGTATACTTGTGTAGGCTGGTTTGGAATGGCGTGGGCAAAGCCGGGCACAATAAGAAATCTTATAATCTCGTGGTTTTGTGGCTATCAACCGAGAGGAGGCCGAGGAATATGGCTCACAGCTAGTCTGGCAATCGTCTGGAATATTTGGAAGCAAAGAAATGAAGGAATATTCAAAGGGAAACACATAACTGGCCCAGAAGCGGTGGAAGAACTTAAATGGACTATTCGACATTGGTGGAGTGCTTTCGCGGGAGAAGTAGGATACAGCTCACTTGGCGTAGGAGGAAACTTCCTGGATCATTTTTCACAGCCTCGGGTGGGGAAGATTGCAAATGCTAGAAGGGGGCTCACTTGGATTAGGCCGTCCCAAGGTTGGTGGAAGATAAACACAGACGGTTCCTCACTTGGGAATCCGGGACCAGCGGGCATAGGTGGTGTCATCCGAGATGAGAGGGGAAATGTCTTATTCATGCTATCGGACAGCATAGGTATTGCGGACTCCACTGAGGCGGAAATTACAGCGGTAAGTCGTGTGTGTCAAGCCCTGATTCGAGACCATGGATTCCCTCTCCCGAAATTAATCTTTGAATGTGATTCCATTAATATTGTGAAATGGATGGGAAATCTGGGGTCAGTCCCTTGGAGGCTAAGTGAGCAGATTGGGCCAATTATTTCTGTAATATGTTGTGCTGGTGAAGTCCGATTTCAACACATTTTTAAGAAGCGAAATCAGTTGGCTGATTACTGGGCACGTAATGGGGCAGCTGGACTGGAGAAAATAGAAGTCTGGCTCTGACACCGGTGGTAGTTTGAACATACAGAAGTAGCCAGTGAGTCCACAGGGATTGGACGGGGGATAGTGTTAAGTTTATGGATGCCTGACTCTGGTATGGCTTTAGTTCAGATTCCAAAGTTTCATGGATGATGGAGGGCATGGTGGGGATGGAGTAGACTGGTGACAACTGTCGGTAGAAAAGTCTAGATGGAAACACTCAAATGGATTGGGGAGTAAAGGAGAAGGAATAATTTTGTTACTGAATATTATGCACTAACATTTCCAGTTTTGTAGGCGAACAGGTTGTACCTGGGTGGGCATCCACCGTTGCTGCTGATTTCTGTACTGTTGGTAAAACTAAGCGTTGTGAGTTGGTAATGATGTGGAGATTGCTGTCTTGCTTTATGTGAGGATGCTACTGGTGTGGGGAATGCCTGGTGTTCTATAACTGATGACAAGCAACTCTATAGGCGGGGCACTGGAGGAAGGGCCACAAGAGAAAATCGGAAAGAGTCTTGATGCAGTGGCGTGGGTGGACTGAATGGGCGGTTCTACTTGACATGAGGTTGTTCGATATAAGGTCAAAAGTGCAATGACGAGCTTGAACACATAGTGCGTGAGGTGAAAGAACAAAATGGGAGGATGGAAGACCTATCTGAAGGGACTCAACAAGCCAAGTGTTAAACCAACCCGGTGAGATCTGAGCTGTTAATTTCTGATGGATTCTGCAAATATGTGTTAATCATCTTGACATTCCTAAACTTGATTTACCACACATGTTGAGCTTGCTTGTATTTATCACAGTGCATTGGAATGAAAGGGCAGTCGGACTTTTAAACCCTCCTCCACTGTCCCTTCACCCCTGGAGAGCCTCCTTTCGGGCCTAATTGATACCCCTTATTGTGTGTCAGTTTGTTTGATTCCCGTGATTATCCCCTCTCCTTTTTCTCTGCCATCATGGGGTCGGATTTCATCGGGCATTCTAGGTAGCGCCTATAAATATCTACATGAAACCTTTTCGTGTTGCAAAATCTTTTGGGAGATGGAATGCTTAGTATGTTGAGTTGTGAGTGCAAATGTGAGATTTTGATCCTGCTACTTGAGTGTTATCTTGTGTGACGCTATAGAGAAGTGATTGGAAAGCATGATGTTGTGATGTGTTTAGTACTGTTGGCTTTTGGATGTGGAAAAAAAAGAAAGAAAAAAAAAAGAAAAAAAGAAGAAGAAAGAAAAAGAAGTGAAAAAGAAAAAAGAGTTTAGAAAAGAAAGTTTGGAAGTTATGTTTTGATGGAATACATTCTGGAAAAAAGAGAGTATTTGGGTTTTTTGGATCCCTGGATGGGGTAGCCTCTAAGAGAGTGGAGAAGAGTGAGTTTGATAGGATGGCTTGAGAGTAGAGAGTGGAGTACACGTGATAATTTTTCTTACTCATGGCTACTTATATATGAGGTCTGATCGGACATCAATTGGAAGAGTTACTTTCGTTGCAACACGATCTGGCTGTAGTGAGATTATTATGGGTGGTGCCTGAATTCCCATGAACCGATACCCCTGATTTTTTGTTAATGATTTGCCACTGCCTTTTTCACATCGCTATTGCCACTGCTTTGTATTCACTGTTTATTGTCCTCCAATACCCTTCCATCCGATGTACTGGTTTTGATAATTATAAGCAGGGGAGCCGTGTGTATTGAAGCAAGCTTATGGTTTGTCATGTTTGATTCATCACTTGAGAAGTTAAACGACTCCAGCTTTTCAACCGCCAGGATGAGAAAGGATTGTGTATACTGTTTATTTTGCTATAATATCTCAGAGGAAATGGAGGTGCGACTGGAGGGCTGTGTTGCTGTCTGGTCTAATGGCTCTGAAATCTGACTTTTGGGGTTAGGCTCAGTGTCTCGACATTTACAGTACATTATGGGTTCAATGCGTTGTTTTAGTTGATTACTGCTTCCGGGTAAAGGGTTGGTAATAGTTTAATGTAGTAGAGTACTATGGAACATGGTTGCTTCTGGTTGTGTATGGATGCTCGGTTAAAGTAGTTTCGGTATAAAATTTATTTTTCTCCTCAAAAAAAAAAAAAACAAAAAATATAAAAATGAAAAAAAATTATTTTACTCCTTAATATATTGTACATTTTGACTATTACCCTAAAGTTTTTAGAAAATATTATTTATATTTTTCTGTTATATTTTCATCATTTAAAACTTATATTTTATTAAGTAATGTATTTTAATTGTTTGTTGTGATTAGTTTTTATAGACTAATCTTTAATTACTAAATACACTGTTTTTAAATTGTTACGCTAATGCCAAACTTTTTAAAAGTGAATGGTTGGAATACGATTCTTTTCAAATTCTTAGGACCAAAATGAGATATTTTTAAAATTGATAAGGTCTAATTTGATTATTTAAAAGGTAGAAGGGTAAAATTTCTAAACTAAATTAAGTTTAGGTCTATTTTTTGTTAAAAAAATAAATTAAGTGTATAAATGGCCAAACTTGATAAGTTTAGGGTTATATTTTGGGAATAGTTCAAATATAATTATTTAGTACTATATATTTATGTTTAACTGTTCACTGTAGGCTATTTTTTGTGAAAAATAAAATGTTAAATAATGTTTGATTGAATTCCCATATTTTGTACCATGTTTGGACATGTAACATAATCACTTAATATGAGAGCCTTTTTGGGTAAAAATATTGCTACAACCAAAAACTATTTATAATTACCACAAATCTTTACATACTTCCTCTGTTCTCATTAATTGCACCCATTGCATGGTAATAACCATTCATTAAGTAATTTTGATTAATTGTTTTAACATAGTTCTGTAAGATAAAACATAGTCAAGTGAGATCTTGTTATATTCGTCTAATCACGTAGTTTTAGAATATCATATCTATATAATATTTACTTATATACAATATGAGTTATTATTAGTTAAAAATGTTAATTGGATTGCGTGCAAAGTAGAAGTGGCGCAGTTATTAAAGAACAGAGACATTATTATTTATATTAAAATAAATTTATATTCTTCTACAGAACAAATTATTTATAAAAAAATTGTATAATAATTTACTCCAAATTTCATATACATTTTTATTTTATATTGAAATAGATAAGAACTATTGGATTAAGGATATTATGCCTAATAATTAAACTATGATGTGTTTAAGTCTTTTTTTTTCATTTTTCTTCCTTTTCTTCTTTATAAAGAAAAAAATATGTAGAATTTGTTTAGAATGGTACTCCCTCCGTCCCACTAATTCTGTCTCACTTTCCTTTTTTGTCCGTCCCATTAAAATTGTCACATTCTCTTTTAGGAAATAATTATACACTTTAATTACAAAATTCTCTCTCATCACATCACATCAATAAATTAATATATTAAAATTTCAAACACACAACTATCACATCACACATAAATAAATCAATTAAAAATTCAACCATATTCCAATCATATCAAATAAATTCATAATTTACCGTCACTTTAAACACTAATCCACCCCTACATTAAATACTAACCATCCCTACATAAAATACCGTGCCCAAAAGTTTTGGACATTATTAGCGGGACGGAGGGAGTATAAAAAAATTTAGATGATTAGTCATTTTATATTAATCAATATTTTTAGTGTCAATTTAATGTTTATACCATTATTTTAATGAAATAGTAGTATTTTAATTTAAAATATGGTTATTATATTCCTTGTATTTATATAGGGTTATATAATTTTTAGACATAAATTTTTAACCTAACTAAATTTATTTAAAAATATTATAATATTAATATTTATAAAAATATTATGTATTCAATCAATAATTTATATTTATAGTTATAATTAATTATATCTTTTTAAAATATATGTGAAGAATTTTTCAAGATTTTGTTATATTAACAGATAGATTATTTTCTAAATATAGATATTGATGATGTGTTCGATGATGTGTAATTAGTCAGCAGATGACGTGTGAACCTAGTCTGCCGACGTGTTTTAATAAGAACCGTTGATGTAAAAATGAGCGTATAATGACTTATTAACCCCTTAAAATTAAGAAGAATGAATTAAAATTATTAAGGACAAAAAAGTCTGCACAGTACAAAAAGTATTCAGGATTTATTATATAGATTAAGTAAATATAGATTCTATGACTATAGTTCCGACAGGCGCAGGCCTACCCCATGCAATTAATGCATCTCCTTTTAAAGATGTATGAAATGAAGAAGTATTTATTTATTAGTAAATATATTTATTTTTATTCATATATTTATTTATTAATAAATATAGAAGTTATATAAAATGTTAGTAGAAGTATAAGTTAAAGTGTATCTGCATCAAGCATGACATATTTATTGAAACAGATGGAATAAATTTTAAATTATAAATATATTTTTAAAATTATTAAATATATAGATTAAATAATATATACGTAACTAAATATATGCAATATATTAAATATAATTCTTTTCTAAATTATGTGAAAATGAAAATGAGACTGTTTGAGCTCGGATCGATTTCGTCAAAACTCGATCAACGCTGGGCTCGACAAAGCTCGGCTCGTTCGAGCTTAAACTGAGCTTACCAGTATTCGGTCTCAGTTGGGCTCGTTAATACCTCTACCCCGCGAAATGGCCAAAGTGTCATAAATCATTAAAAGTACTTCAAAAGCGCATAAGTATAGTAGTGACAACAATGGAAATTTTTAGTAGGGGTGAGCATAATACGGTCCAAACCATAAACCAAATCAGACCAAACCGTATTTTTACAGTTTGGTTTGGTTTACGGTTTAAAAAATTTATGGTTTGTTTTAATACTTTATAAACCATACGGTTTGGAAAAAAAATTATGGTTTAAAAACCGTAAACCGTAATATTTATATATAATATTTTATATTGTAAATATGTATTATATTTCATTTTTTTATTACATTTAAAATATTATGTACTACACTTCTCAGGCTCCCGGGGGCAATGGACTCCAGGGGATGATGGGGAATAAAAGAGGGCAGTAAAAGATTAGAGCTTCTAAGAATGAAGTTTCTAAGCCGACCCGCCTTAAAATGGAGGAGGTCCTTAAAGAAACAGTGGTCGGACAAGACGATGCCATCAAAGCAGCAGTCCGTGCCGCTAGATGCAAAAAATTTGGGTTGACGAACAACCCTGTAACTGCTCTATTATTTGCCAGTCCCACCGGGGTCGGTAGATCCCAACTTGCGAGTGCACTGGCTACTGCCTCCAACAAGCGCTTCATCGCCTTCAAAATGAGTCACTTGATACAATCAGAGAGGGCATAGGATTTCTGTGAAAAGTTTGAAAAGCTTCTCCAGTCTGTCCCCACTTCCCGGGAGGCAGTAGTTCTTTTCAAGGACATTGAAAATGCACCTCCTCATTTCTACCCTATTATGATTCAAATTCTTGATAAGGGTGTCTGGAGAGTCGGGAATGCTAACCGACTTCAGCAAAACAATTGTCATTATGACGACAACTGCTGGGATCACCGACTTTGAGATCTTAGGCCGCTCTATAGCTGGTGATTTGACATACAAGGAGAACGTCCTGGGAGTAGTGCACTCAGGCAGAATTGAGAAAACTCTCACTAACGTACTGGAAGGGTTCGGCCACAAGTTTCTTAATAAGTTCGACGAGGTGGTGGTATTCAAGCTTTTAAACAAGATGGACTTCACAAAGATCGCCGGCATCATGCTGAAGGAGGTGTACCAGAAAATGAAAGAAAATGGAATCAACCTTCAGGTGATGGAGGGGTTTCTGGAAAATTTAGTGGAAGAGTAACCCTAAACATGGAGCCAGAGAACTCCGAAGGGCAATCGGGAGATTGCTGGGGGACAACATGGCCCAAAAAATCCTCTCTGGCGAAATCAAAAATGGTGATTCTGTGGTTGTCGACGTTGATGGCAACGGAAATGCCATTTTTCAGAAATAAAACATGGGTCCTCCTCCCAAGCCATCCCCAAACAAGATTAAACAGACTGTAGGGAGACCGGGACAATGGCGGCGGAGGCGCCATTTTTTAAGAGTACTCAGTTTGTTGGTTTAGTGTTTAGTTGGCAGTGTTTGTCCCATGTATTTTTAGTAATAATTTTTTGCAGTGTTTGTGCCATGGAATCTGTTGCACTTTTCTAACTTTGTAAAAGTGTGTTGGCATGTCCTTTTTATTTCTTGATTGTAACTGCTACTTGGTCTTCTGCTTGACTGCACATATTGCATGATTGGATTTTCTGTGGTAGTTGCACTATTATTGACACTTGTTTAATTTTTTTGTTTTCTTTCTGTTCCCCATGTTATATTTTCTGTTTACTCTATTACCTACATTGCCAATTACTCAATCTTGTTCGTATCATTTTGTACTTCACGTATTCCAATAGAAGAGTTTATTTCAATTATTTTTTTTATGGAATGTTATTATTTCAATTATCCATAATTTCCGCACATTTGGCGGGTGAAATATTAGTAATAATAATAATAATGGAGAATTTATTTTTCCTTTTTGATACTACATCTCTCTCCCTTCCATTCCAGTGTTTCGCAAGAAAGGGGGAATGGGGAAATCATTCGTACAAAAGCTATGGAGGCGGACGACCAAAGCACAACCCCAGTACCCCTCCCCTTTCGCATTCTCTCATCTCCCCTCTCGCCGCCTGCCTGCGCATAGGGGTGAAAACGGGACGGATACAGGCGGATAGTACTCGTCCCGTATCATATCCCATATTTTTTTTGTCGAATACGGAATCGAATATGAATTGGCCAGATATAAATACGAATTCGAATATTTCGGAAAACGGATACGAGACGGATTCAGATTTTAACTCGGATAATCTTATAATTTTTCAAATTATTTTTTAAATAATTTTTTAAAGAGAAATCGGAATATATTCCAAGATCATTAGTTATTTCGTAGACATCTAAATAGCATCACTACAAGATGTTACGTATTATAGTTTAGATGCAAAGAACCTAATATAGTTGAGTTGATTAATATGATTTGATTTAATTAATTACATATGGCTTTCAAGCTTTTGATTATATTTATATTTATACATATAGTATTACTTATTTATTTTATAGTTAATATAATATATTATAATATACATATATAAATATATATAAATTTTTGGATATTCGGATAAAACATACGAATAATATCCGCATGATATTCGGATTTTTTGGATATGGGCGGATATTTGCAATCCCATATCCGGTCCCGTATCCGCCAAATATCCGCCGGATATAAAAATTCGAATTCGGATTCGAATATAATCGAATACAGCATCGGATCGGACGGGAATTATTCGTCCCGCTTTCACCCCTACCTGCACATGCCAAATTGGCACAACCAACCATCCCAAACCCTAGGCCTGCAATCTGCAACTTGCAACCCCTATTCACTCTTCTCTCAAATGGATAAAGAGGAGAGGAACTCAACTAACAACTCACAACTCAACTCACAACTCACAATTCAACTCACAACTCACAACAATGTGGAGCACATTCGTCGTTTGTAATCTGGGAATGGGATTGGTGACATCCCGCGAGAAATTGGGGGCATTAGGCTCCCGGGCTAATGGGCTCCTCCCACAAACGTTTGTGCTACACTTCTCAGGGCTCCCGGGGGCAATGGGCTCCAGGGGATGATGTGATTAAAAGAGGGCAGCGGAAGATTGGAGTTTCTAAGAATGGAGTTTCTGAGCAGACCCTCATTAAAATGAAGGAGGTCATTAAAGAAACAGTGGTTGGACAAGACGACGCCGTTAAAGCAGTAGTTCGTGCCGCTAGATGCAAAAAATTTGGGTTAAGGAACAACCCTGCTCTGTTATTTGCCGGTCCCACCGAGGTCGGTAAATCCCAACTTGCGAGTGCACCGGCTGCTGCCTCCAACAAGCGCTTCATCGCCACAGATGAGTCACTTGATACAATCAGAGAGGGGGCAGAGGATTTCTGTGAAAAGTTTGAAAAGCTTCTCCAGTCTGTCTCCATTTTCCGAGAGGCAGTAGTTCTTTTCGAGGACATTGAAAATGCACCTCCTCATTTATACCCTATTATGATTCAAATTCTTGATGAGGGTGTCTGGAGAGTCGGGAATGCTAAAACCGACTTCAGCAAGACAATTGTCATTATGACAACAACTGCTGGGATCACCGATTTTGAGATCTTATGCCGCTCTATGGCCGGTGATTTGACATACGAGGAGAACATCCTATGAGTAGTGCACTCAGGCAGAATCAAGAAAACTCTCACCAACGTACTGGAAGGGTTCGGCCACAAGTTTCTTAATAAGTTCGACGAGGTGGTGATATTCAAGCTTTTAAACAAGATGGACCTCACAAAGATCGCCGGCGTCATGCTGAATGAGGTGTTCCAGAAAATGAAAGAAAATGGAATCAACTTTCGGGTGATGGAGGGTTTTCTGGAAAATTTAGTGGAAGAGCGGTATAACCCTAAATATAGAGCCAGAGAACTCCGAAGGGCAATCGAGAGATTGTTGGAGGACAGCATGGCCCAGAAAATCCTCTCTGGCGAAATAAAAAATGGTGATTATGTGGTTGTCGACGTCGATGGCAACGGAAATGCCATTTTTCAGAAAGAAATCATGGGTCCTCCTCCTAAGCCATCCCCAAAGAGGATTAAACATACTATAGGGAGACGGGGACGATGGCGGCGGAGGCGCTATTTTTGAAGAGTACTCAGTTTGTTGGTTTAGTGTTTAGTTTGCAATGTTTGTCCCATGGATCTTTAGTAATCATTTTGGGCAATGTTTGTGCCATGTGCCATGGAATCTGTAGCACTCTTCTAATTTTGTAAAAGTGTGTTAGCATGCCCTTTTTATTTCTTGATTGTAACTGCTACTTGGTCTTGCTGCTTGACTGCACCTAAGAGATTTATGTCTTTTTGATCAATTCTCTGAACAATTTAAAAGTTACTATTATACAGCCTATACAAGCTCACAAAATAATGAACATACAATGAATTCTATATTCTCGAAGTTACCATCACCATAGGATGAATATATGTGGAAAACATGGATTCAAAATAAAAATAACTATCCGAACAATTTAGGAAGCAGAATAAGATTGATAAGACAAGTAATAACTGAGTTATGTTACCAAAGAAAAGTATTAGACCACACTAAATTATATAATAGAACTGCTGATTTATGTTGTCAAGAAAATGCTGAAAATTTTGTATGGGGAAAAAATAAGCAATACAGAAAAATAAAAGATTTAAAAAGTTTAGACCAATAAAAAGAAAATTTAAGAAAGGAAAGAGATTTAAAATTTTTAAGAAAAAATTCTTTAAGCCAAAATTTGGAAGAAAATATTATAAAAGAAGAAATAAAAAAAAACAAAATAAAAAGAATCCAACCACATGTAAATGTTATAACTACGGAGAAATATGACATTTTGCTAGTGACTTTACAAAACCAAGGAAAAAATAAGTAAGATTTATAGAATACGATATTATAGATGAACAAATATTCAAAGAAATAGAATCGGATCTAGAAATTATAACTGAATCAGAATCAGGAGAAGAAATATATGAAGTAAAATTCTCTGAAATAGAAGATGAATAAAAATAAAGAAATAATTACAGAAAACAAGAGGAAACAAAAGAAATAGAATATGTAGAGCAGTATGAAGGACAACTAGGATATGCAATAAAAGTTATCTTAAGCCCAAAACAAATTAATAAAATTCAAGGATTAGATCTAAAACATGGATTCAAACATAAAAATTTTAATATACTTTCAAGAACATTCTCAAGAAATAATATAGTAACTCATAAATATCATGAACTAGAAAAAACCGTAGATGTATGTAATACTAATACTACTCTAAAATTGCACCTTTTAACAAAAGATATAATAAATAAAGGACTAGAAAAACTAAGTAGAGCGAAAACAGAAAAAATACAATATGTACATTTAGCCGGAATAAAGATTCTAATAAAATTTTTATTTAGAAGTGGAATAGATCTACCAGTAACAATAAGCCTACACAGTTCAAGATTATTAAATCCACAAGACTCACACTTAGGAACAATTAATGGAAACCTAATTTATCAAAAGTTACTATTTACATGCTACCCAAACTATTGTGTATCTTTATAAGATCAAAATATAGATGAAACATTGACCTTATATATAAAATTACATAGAAATGATGTAATGAAAAATGAAAGTAAAATATTTACAGTACATTATAGTGCTTTTTATAGCTATCTAAATAGCAATAGACTAAAACTATAAGATGATAAAAAGACAATAGAAATACATGAAGTGTGTAAAGATACAATAAAGTGATTTAATATTACCAGAATTAAATAATCCAACCTTACAAGATGATTGGATAATTGATTTAGCGGATAAGAAAAATACAATAGAAATTGGAAAACCATTAGAAAATAAAAGACCACAATTATCTTATATAGGAAGAACAATGAGTAGCAGGAAAAGTATAGATTATAGTCCACGAACAAATCTAATAATGGATCAACCAAGACATAGTATTGATATACCATATGAAAAAAGTAAACAAAAAGTCCAAACATGGAGAATTAATATAGAATATTATAATGGCACAAACTGGATAAAAGGACCAAATATATTAGTAGATACTGGAGCTGGAAAGAATCATATAGGGTAAACATGTATAAACGGATTAACAAAACATATAGGAACAGAATATAGATATGCTACTTTTGAAGGAGAAGTAAAGAGAGTAAATGAAATAGTAATAGTACCAATAAAACTAAGCACAGACTCAATAGTAGAAGTAAAATGTTATGTAGCAGAAGAAGGAACATCTAGTAGTACTTATCATATCTAGTTAGGCAACGAATTTTTAGACTCACTAAATAAATATACGATAATAGGAGAAATTTTTAGTGGAAAAATAAAAGGTGGAAAAGTTTTCGTGATAGGAAAGGCATACATATGAGAGAAATTAGATTTTCAACAACAGTATATTTAGAATTAACTATACTACACACAAATATAACAACATGTGCTATACTAGATACATGAGCAGAAATTACATTGATACAAGAACACTTAATAAAAGAATGAGAAGTAAATAAAAGACCAATAGAAGTACATGGAGCTATTGGACATAGTCTAATTATTAATAAAATAACTAAAGATGTTCAAGTAATTTTAGGAAATAAAATATTTACAATACAAGAAGTGTATATAAGCCCAGTAAAAACAATAGATGTCTTATTAAGAACAGATTTTACAAGCTTATTTCAAAGCTTTAGAGTAGACAGATATAATATACAACTTAGATCAGCATGTAACCACTATATCACTATTCCAAGAATAAGAAAACCATACAGAGTGCTGCGAAAACGTGGTGAAAAGGAGAAATTATAAAACAACCAATTAATTATTATATAAAATTTAAAATCCACAAGATTAAAAAACGAGTGCTAATTCAAAAAGCAGAAGATTTTGATAAATATGAACTTCATGAAACAATAAAATACATATCTGAAAACTATGGAGAAAATTCAATTGAAAAATGGAATTTTAATGAAATATATGCAGAATTAAAAATGAAAAACAACGATATAATAATAAGAACTCAACCTATGATGCATAATCAAGAAGATATTGAAGAATTTCGAAAACAAATAAATGAATTATTAGAGTTAGATCTTATTCAAGAATATGTAGCAGAACATAATAGTCAGGCTTTTTTGGTTAGAAATCATAGTGAACAAATAAGAAAGAAACCAAGATTAGTAATAAACTATAAAGAACTAAACAAAAATATGATATTTGATGGATATTTTCTACTTAACAAAGAAAATCTAATAGGATTGGCTAGAGGAAGAACTGTTTATTCAAAATTTGATTGCAAAAATGGATTTTGGCAAATTAAGATGCATCCAGATAGTATAAAATATACAGCCTTTAGTACACCACAAGAACACTATGAATGGAAAGTTATGCCATTTGGAATAAAAGATGGACCGCAAATATTTCAAAGAAAAATGGATAAAACATTTTTAAAATTTAGTAATTTCATATTTGTATATGTAGATGATATACTAATAGCATCAAATAATATAGAAGAACATAAAAAACATTTAGATATATTTGCAAAACTTTGTAAGGATTATGGATTAATTCTATCAGAAAAGAAAGCAGAAATATTCAAAGATGAAATAGAATTTTTGGGATTAATATTAAACAAACTTGGAATTAAAATGCAATCACACATAAGTACAAAACTTGTTAAAATGCCCGATGAACTTAGAAATAAGTTAAACATACAAAGATTTCTTGGAATTCTGAATTATAGAGAAGGATTTAATCAAATTTAGCAAAAAAGACAAATGATTTAAGAAAATTAATTAGGAAAAATAATAAAATAGGATGGAATGATCAACATACTGAAATTGTCAAACAACTAAAAGAAGAATGCTGAAAATTACCACCGTTAAGATTACCTGACGAAAAGGATAATTTAATAGTACAAACCGATAGCTCAGACTGCCATGGGCTAGGATTATTAAAAACCGATACTGGTGAAATTTGTAGATATGCATCCGCAACATTACAAGGAGCAGCCGTAAACTATAGTACGAATGAAAAAGAATTACTTGCAGTAATTAAATCAATAGATAAATTTTCATTTTGGTTACTAAGTAGAAAGTTTAAAGTATTAACAGACAATACACAGGTGAAACCTTTAATTTATATTAAAGTACCAAACAAACCGTAATATAGAAGAATAATCAGATATCAAACTTTTTTGTCAATGTTCGACTTTACTGTTGAATATATTAAAGGAACTGACAATTATCTAGCTGACTTTCTGAGCAGGGACCTTGAATATGGAGAACAATGAACAATGGGATGATGCTGGTCTGACTGACCACATCTACCAACAAATAGATCGACAACAAAAACTACTACAGTCTACTATGGATAGACAATTGAAACTACAACAATTGATTGTTGGGAGTTTCATAGACGAACACAAGACTATCAATGACGATCTATATGAATGTAACAAATGTTTGCAGGGACTACTAACTACTATGAAAGAATATTTTTATACACCTGAAGAACTTAATACCGGTGTTTCAAACAAACAAAACAATCTTGAGATGCAAGACCTTCGACCCCGTCGAAAAATATTGCAGAAACAAAAAACTATTTCTGTGACAATATTCCCCAACCAGTACCCATCAGCCCTAAGACTAGAAACTTTTTAGCAGAATACCATACCCTGAGCGGCTACATATATTCATTACCCAGACAAGAAACATCATTCTACACAGAATTCACTAAATCCCTACATCCACAACTAACTATTTTACCAGTTGTGACCCAAACTTTGTTTCAAACTGTTTCAAATTTGGCTTTATTAGGACTATTCTCCTGTCTCCCTTACGAACCGAAATATCCAAACTACCAGTATTAATTGAAGACTTAAACATAAGACCAAAAACCCAGAAACTGAAAATATTTTCTATTAGTTCAGAAGTCAAATACTCTTCCTACCATATTGTTATCGCAGAAGAAATCACTAAACCAGAAAGCTACCCTCAGAATTATGGAACCCCCAAAACAGAAATCTTCAATGACAAATACATCCACTTCAAAAGAGCAGTGGGCATATGCGCCGTCCATAAACAAATGAAAAGACTATACAACCAAGGAGCATGAATCTTTTTTTGGAAATGAAGAAGTCATAATGATTGAACAATTGAACGCTCCAGGATTCAGATTAGGAAACGGTTTGACACGTACAATTTTGAATGCTCAGAAGCAGTAAAGAGCATCTGGAAGAAAGCTGCAGAAAAATCAACTATTAGTTTGAAAACCAGGACATTTCTTCGGAAAGAGACGACGAAGTGATGTAAGCTGTGACTACAAAAACAAAGACAAGGAGGACCCATGTAGCATTAGGAGAAAATAATGCAAGACGCAAGCCATGACGTAGAGGAACAAGAAGACAAAGGAATCAACAATTAAAGAAGTGAAGATACCCACCAGAATACTCTTTCTTTTGCATTTCTTTGTAATCTTTAGTTCTCTCTTTGATGTAAACTATGAGTGATTTTAAAGCTTTCAATAAAAAGATGATCGACTAAGTTCAATAGCCTGATCATTCCAGTAAATATCTTCAAGTATATTTTTCTAAAAGTCTACCAAAATTCCGAATATATATGAGTGAGTGAAACATATGTTGAGAGTTATGTCATTGATACAGTGATTTCCGAGAGGTCGTGCATACCGGAGTAAGGCAGGAGGCCTGAAGGAAGGATAGCAGACGAGGAAGAAGGTTACTCGTTGAAGGACTCGATCAGAAGTTTCAACCACAAAGCCTATACTACTATGGAAGCGAGGTAGACTCAGAAACTTTACTTTGAATGATAAATACTGTGAATGATCATGTCATATATTTCGATTAATTAACTTTTTTGCATAAGTTCATAAATAGAATCTATAACGTAATGTTTGAAAATTGTAAGAACAAATACAACAAAACTTTAGATATATATCAGTTTGTGACTTTTCATATACTAGATTGTTTGATAAAAATACAAAATACACAGAACCACTAGATAAAAAGGATAAAAATATCTTAATAAATACTCCCTCCGTCCCAGGTAAGATGTCTCGTTTGACTTTTTAACACTGTTCATTGTTCCACTTTGACTTAATATTATTGTAAGTATATATTTGAAAAAAATAGTCGAATTTGGTCTTGTTAGATTCGTCTAATCGTATAGTTTTATAATATATACTCCCTCTGTCCCATTTAACCTGTCTTGTTTGACTTCTGCACACAATCCAATGCACATTTTCAATCGTTAATATCTCAAAATATGTACAACAAAAAATTATGAAAAATACATATTTTAAAACTACATGATTTTACGATTCTAACAAGACCCAACTCCACTATTTTTTTCAAATATATACTTTCTATAACATCGAGTCAAAGTTAAACAATGAACAGTGTCAAAAAGTCAAACCAGACAAGTAACGTGGGACGGAGGGAGTATATATTTTTTTTATAATTTTTGCTTGTGTTTATTTTAAGATATTAACGATTGAAAAAGTGCATTGGATTGTGTGCAGAAGTCAAACAGGACATCTTAGTTGGGACGGAGGGAGTAATAAATAATAGATAATTAAATAATAATAATAATTAATTAATTAATAATTAATAATTAGTTAATGATAATAAATATAATAATAAAGATAAACAAATAAATAAAATATAAAACAATAATACAAGGTATCCAACTTAAAGACATATAGTATATGTTTGTGGGCCAATCTCTAAGGATGAAATTAAGAGGTAATTTTGTTAGAAGTATATAAGTCTAAAAATCCCAATTAAAAATACGATTTGATTCTCTGGCCCTTCATTCTTAAATTCTCCTTCAGTTTTCGGCCACTTCGAGAGTCCTTCATTCACATGACGCACTCTCTCAGGCTCTTCGCATTTCAGATGCAGCAGATTATTGCACTCCCGCACTCCACAACTCCACCTTCCAATCCGCCAAACAACAAGTCCTCACAGAACTAAAAATCAACATCAATCCCACGGCAGCAAACACGCAGAGAACCAAACCTCCTTTTGTCCCACTTTTCATCTCGGCTGTCCTATCTTCTCCTGTAATCTTTCTTTGCTTCTAATTATGAAACCTAAAATTATGGTTCCGTATTCGCCCCTAATTTTCAGAAAGCGGTATAGAAGATTTTAATTTCAGATTTTGAAAAAAATAAGGGAAATGGAATGCGCCGGAAGGGCAAGCCGAACACCGTGCGTCGGTCCGGCCACCAGATGCTGCCATCGTTGCCGAGCCGTAGCCTATTGCTCCGTCGCGCACCAGGTCACTTTTCTATTATTCTCGTTTTCCGTGCGTTTGTTTCTGTATTACTTGATTTGTGTGGTGTTCTGTTGAAGATGTTGCTTTAATTCGTTTCCCAACGATTTCTAGGTTTCGCATAGGAGCGTGCACAGAAGAGAGTGCGCGAGGTTAGAGCAGCAAATGAAGGGTGCTGATATTTTAAATGAATTTCCTTTTACCTTTACTGAAGAAGCTAGGCATATTCAGGTAGTTGCTTTTGCTTTCGGTTTCTTTAATTTTGTTGATTCAATTTGCTTAATTGGTCGTTTTTAATGGAACTATTAGTTTGATTATAGGAGAATAGGTGCTCCTTTTTATCAAGGCTTGGGATTCACCGTCTAGGAATGTGGACTTGTGAATGTAATTGTGGTGTATCCGCTGTTAGTTTTAATTCAAGGTACTTCTTTAAATTTTCAATTTATGAGCTGTTCTTTGTATTCATGTGGTGTCATTTAGATAAGAATTGTAGAGTGCAGTTTATAAATATTGGGTTTCTATACTATGCAAGTCTTTTGCATTTCACTATGCTTGGTTAAATAGAATATAAATTTCACTTGATTTTGCTTACTTTACTTCATAATTCTGCCAGCTAAATAATTAGTAACTATTGCTTGTAAAATCTTGCACAGGCTGATTGATAGTTGGAATCTTCCAAGTGATCAATGCCCTTGTAAAGGTATCCATTTAAAACTGAGTTATTACGATAATACGTACAAGCACATAATCTGCATAATTATTCAGGGCCTTCCTCTCCAATGTTGCAACAGCTAACTACTTGGAAGGACTACTACCAATGGAGGTGCATCCCTCTTTTTTCTCCTGCTGCTTTACTTCTTCATTGGGTAGGTCTGATTGTGCATATATGGGAGCAATCTCAAATTAGTGTCAATGTATTGGATATCTCTAATCTGTACACAAGAGAAAAGGCTGCATTTGTCTCGGTATTATGATTATTACTGTTATTTTTCATGCCTGGCTCTGAACCTGGAACTGCTTTTTTTCCCAGCCTCTCACGGTATATTGGGCTATTCAGCTCTCAATTCACAATTGCTTGCTTCCTCAAATTGGGGATAAAATGAGGATACATTATCTAGGTATCTGGCCTTCTTTTCAATTTATTATGATCACATTTTAAGTGATATCTACACTCTAGATTTGTCCGTTTAATTTTATTCAACCGTAGACCTTCCACAGATTCTGGAGAGCAACATGTAGTAAGCCTTAAAAAATGGGCCTTATAGCATATATGTCATGCATTCATTGTGATAATGTGTTTTGGAAATTCTGTAAAACGTTATAATCCTATTGATGATTTGAAATGTCTCCTTGCTACTTTAGATTGATAACCTTACTTTCATATTGTTGGAGGCTCTTGAACTCGATGCACATTGGATTATGTCTATATTTTAATATTGAAAAGGGATTCTGTTTGATCTCTAGTCTTGCTGAGCACATTGAAGGAATAGGTTCCATCCTTATCATTTTTTGTTCTCTTCTATTTAGCTTTGCAAGAACTATCTTTTGGTTTTACTTTCTTCTATAAATCCAAGTTAATGTAGCTGTGAAGTGCAAAGTCATGGTGAATATCATAATGAGGGTTAATCTGATTTCAATTATTGGGGCACTGTTTTCACCTGATCGTGTTTTCATTATCAAGGTAAAGATTTCTGTCATTGTTCCAAAAAATAATGTACTGCAATCCAGCAGTCTAATTATGAACATCCACATGTAAAATCAAAATACAGAATATAATATTGTTAGGTTGAATAAACCTATCTCCACCTATTGTAAGACAACAAAAGGTGTAAGGTATGTATTTTTCGGTGCTTAAACAGATATTCTAATGTTGTATTCGTTTATCAGAAAATTCAAGGCATTGAGATCTCGACCAATCGTTTTATTCATTATTAGTCCCCATCTGAGGTCACTAATTTTGTAGTTGAAACACTTGTTATTCTCATGTGCATAAAGTTTTGGAATTTAGAAGTTCTCACTCTCAGTTACAGAGTTTCTTTCAGGTTTTAAATTTGTTTGAATATATTCCAATATGCTATATTATGAAGAAAATTATTCATGCACTGACTTGTTCAAGACCACTTATTGTTTTGGGACATTATATGTAATTATATTCCCATCGTGTGACATTTAATTCCACTCGTATCAGTTAGTGGCAATTACTAAACTAATACTCCCTCCGTCCCGTTTATTGTGTCCCATTTGGACTTTTTATATAAGAAAAGATATAGTCAAGTGAGATATTGTTGAATTTGTTTTTCTCGCATAGTTTTAAAATAGATAATTTGTAAAAATTTTACTTTTATACTTCCTCCGTATTTAAATAACACTAACATCGGCATAGTATCTACTATTCATTGAATTACTTTGTTTTGTCGTTTTAATATTATAATATAAGATAAAATATAGTCAAGTGAGATTTTGTAAGATTCGTCTAATCACATACTTTTGGAATATTAAATTTTTATAATTTTTTATTTTATAAAATTTGAGATATTACTTTTTACAAATGTGTATTGAGTTGCGTAAAAACAATGAATGTTAAAATTTTTTGAAACCGGAGGGAGTATATTTTAAGATATTAACCGATAAAAAATGTATTGGACTGCTTGTCCAAAAATTGTGAGACATAGGACAGAGGGAGTAATATCTTTCATAGGGATATAATTAATAAAAAAAGATTTTTATTTTGGGTCCTCAATACCTTGCGTTATCTAACAAAGAGATACATCATCAATTGGATGATTTTAGGAATAATCAAGCATTGTTATATTTTTATGTGTTTATTTCTTGAATGTAGTCCAGGTTGTAGGTTTTTGAAATTACGTTTGACCAATTCATGACATACATTGGATGG
Organism: Hygrophila difformis; assembly: GCA_030278955.1. Taxonomy (NCBI): domain Eukaryota; kingdom Viridiplantae; phylum Streptophyta; class Magnoliopsida; order Lamiales; family Acanthaceae; genus Hygrophila; species Hygrophila difformis. The sequence goes on from JAOANR010000014.1 coordinate 41,927,613, forward strand.
GGAGTATTTATATTGACCACTCACGAACCGTTAGTATGATTATGCTGTAGACTTTTAATTCTGGTTATACTCAACACAGTTTTAACTCTAAAGTGTCATTCACTCTATTACACAAAAATGAGCTGTTTCCACCTGATGTTTAGTTGCTTTAGGGTTTCCATCCTACTTGTGTCTTTAGTTTATGCGTTGCCCATTCCTTTTGTTCTTTAAGGACCAGAAAAGGAGCTTCCTCAGTTGGCAGTCTTTAGAGAACTGCAAGCACTTTGCCCTGGAGTACAGGTGCATCTTGACCTTGTTGGACCGGAAATTCCAAGTCACAGGTTAGGTTTAGTTGTAGAAATACTTTTGAAATGTTCTCACATTGATGACCTTTGATTTGCCAACATGTTCAATGTCTGTCCGAGTTTCTCTGGAGTGCATAACATGTAGTGTAGATTTTCTTCCTGTGATTCTGGTTTCTGGTCTGGTTTTCCAATTGATTTCCTTTTACTGGCAGGCCATGGAAAAATTAGATTTGCTTATGAGCTGATCGGAACTTACGTATTTGGGGTTAAATGTTTCCACAAGGAGATAAATGGTCGTCACACTTGTCATTGCATCATTTTTCGGACTCACATATGTCTTGCACTTTTTTTGGTCAATCTTTTTAGTGGTGTGATACCATAGTGCTTGGTAATGTTGATTTTGATTGTAACAAGTTATAGATTACTTCTCTTAGAACTGCCTGTGCTTGTGTGCATATTCTGCTTGCTTCATTGAATTTATGTTTAATGCATGATCTAAATTTTGTTCTTTGTTTTTATCCCAGGAATGGTGAAGAAGTCCATCTTTGTAACTACCCTCGATGTACCCAGATAGATTGTCAATGTCAGTGTTCTTTTGAAAATTTTGGTGATGGGAAAATAACCGAGTCATGTGCAGTCACATTACGCCTCCATGCTGGGTATTATCATGACCGTTACAGAGAATTAGCGAAGGTTTTCCCTAATCTTTTAAGGCAGAATATCCACCATCTTTTCATAATTTATCTTGTCGTTATCATGCATTGACCTATTTATTCTATAGGATTCCATTCCTCATATAATTATAGCCCCGAATGCTGGCATCGCTGCCTATACGAGCTGGTTACCAACACTGGTGAGTTTAAGCCCTGGATGTATAAAAAATTTATCTCCAGTGTAGCTCAACATATAGTCTTGTTAAAATGATGCTTATGTCCACAGGAACTAATATCGACGATCAACGTTCCTGCAATCTTCTCTGATTACTGTGAAGAAGCTTCTCATCTGGCGACAAGCTGCATAAGCTCCGTCACTGGAACAGCTCTGAAAATTCCCGTACATACCTTACTTTGTTACATGAAAGCTTTTCATTGTTTAGGATTCTTCACATGAGTGAAAATGTGTTATCCCATATTGCAGATTCAGTTGAATCCTTTCAGACAGCCTCTTCCTGTCGAAGATACTGCGCTCTATCTCCCTTGCTATTCCAATTGCTTTGTGTTTGGGTTTTAAATCCTTCGCCCCTTGTTCTTCATCAAGGATGCCTCGTATTGACTTTCGAGTTCTTGCTCGGACAGATCACCATCTGAAACAGTGGCTGAAATTTCACTGATTGATCTTCATCTTCATCTTCATCATTGTAATTGGCGTCAACGCATCATCATCCAATTGTACCAAGAAAGTTCCTTCATCTGCATCATCAAATTCGTCGGGACCACTTTCTTCCCATGAATCCGAACAAGGAAACATCAGAATCAGCATCCATGTCTTCATCCCAATCAAGTCTGGGTTTTGGCAGAATGTAAGTCTCGTCTCTTAAACACTATGTACCTCGAATATTCAAGTGAAATGTATTCAAAGCTGGCATGAATAATGACCGCAACAAGAGTTATGCAGCATGAATTCTAACACGAGTCAAATCTCTTTAGATCACTATCTTACAAATAAGGTCATCGAAGAATGTTGAAACGAATTCCCAACTTTTCTGGATCAACCAAAACCTCTACAAACACTCCACCAACATGGACACACTGTTTATACTTTGTCATTCTTTTGGAGAAATCTGGTGGTATGTTCCTTATCTTTTACTACTATTAAAGAATTGGAACAAGTGAACACAGAACAGCAGAATGCAAAGGTTAAACTCAACCATTACGATCCCAATTCTGACCAAAAATCAAACAAAGACGAACAAAAAATATAAATTTGTGGAATCTGAATTGTATTTTAGTCGGCAAAGCCATGTACACCGGATGAGTGTATCTATACAAGGCAAAATACATAACAAAACTTAAAAGGAGAAACTCGATATAGCTTCACTTTTCTTCGCCGTCAAGTTGAGCTTGTGAAACCACAAGGTGCAACCTGAATATAAACTGATGGAAAACATCTGGAAGGGGCTTACTTGAGAACACCGACGAGTTGTTGTGATCGATGTGTGTATGTACTCAGTAGCAATCAACCCTTATGTAAAATGATGTTTCAGTCGCACAAAGTGAAGAGTGAAGTTGTGTCATTATCCATTAGATGTTCATTAGAAATAAGCAATGGCCGTATGTACTCAGTAGCAATCAACCCTTATGTAAAATGATGTTTCAGTCGCACAAAGTGAAGAGTGAAGTTGTGTCATTATCCATTAGATGTTCATTAGAAATAAGCAACGGCCATAAGCGGATTGCCTAAAGCCAAAGCTTACGAGCTTGGAAGAAAATTCTTTTGTACCACTGCCTCGGGGCTTGTATAAGAGACTTCACTAGCATGCAAACCATCCCAACTAGAGCATCACATCCCGTTGGAGGGATCATGCAGATATCTTCTTCTAAAGAGACCATGGAGAAATGCATTGTTGACATCAAGCTGATGCACTCTCCAACCTTGTCTTGCACTTGTTTGAGTACTGATACATGCTATTGAATTATACAACCCAACAACTTGAGCTTTTAAGAGAGTTTGTCAATTAACAACAGCCCGTAAGACCTGCAAAATGACAACCTTTGCTACTGGGGCAAAGGACTCGTGGCCGGGTAATCTCTTCCCTCAACCTGTAGATAACCCTTTGCTACAAGCAGGGCAGATGCACCTTAGTGCAAGGTGGGTCAATTGACCCACCATAGATCCCCCAAATTTTTTTTTAAAAATATTATATACTTCTAATCCAATCACATATTTGTATGTTTTGCTTTTATTCTTATAATCCAATTTTCTTCTTTTGATAACAAGAAATTGAGAAGACTTTCAAAGTTCTATCCTAAAGAATTTTCAGAAATGGAATTGATGGTTTTTAAATATTTATGGAGAATTTCATTGTTGACATTTGAGCTAATAAGAGTTTGGGATGAGAAGAATTTCCATAATTTTTTTTTTTTTTTTTTTTTTTGTGAAAGCTTTCTATAAAACTTGTTGAGACAAAGAAGTATGAAACACATTCAAATGAGTATTTTCTATTGAAGTTGGTATTATTTCTTTATGTGGGAACGACAACAGTAGAATGAGCTTTTTCAGCAATGAAATACATTGCGGAATAACATGAGAAATCATTTACTGAATGATTGTTTTGGTTATTTTGATAGAACGGGATTTTGTTACGAATATTAGTTAGTATTGATGTTATTGTACAACAATACTAAAATATGAGAACCTCTCGTGAAAAATTGTAGTTATTCTAATGTAAGTACTGAATCATATTAGTTGTTGTGACTTTAAATTTAACATTTTTAGTACTTTTATTAAAATATTACTTCTATTACATTAAAATTAATTCTATTAATTATCAAAAACTAACCTATCGGAGAATGAGGAGTTGGCCTAGTGGTCATTTCCCCTGACTTCCAACCTTATGGTTGGGGTTTCGATTCCCCCTGGCTCTCCATCCTGCCCTTTATTCTCTTTGTAATTTGTGTGACTTGGGCTGCCACACACTTTTGCCGACACATGAGTGTCATTGTTTATCAAAAAAAAAAAAACTGACCTACTGAAGCAAATATCCTAGATCCGCCACTGGCTACAAGTCTATCTTCCTATATTTTTATAGCTCCATTAGGGCTTGTCTTGAGTTTGTACATGTTGGGAAACCATGAATCCACCTGTTTCTTCACGTGAACGCTGGATGCCTCAACCTTGCAAAACCATCAAACAAACATTAACACAAAAAGGTTAGGTACATTTAAGCTCCCCAAACAAAAAATATATACCCAACCATATAGTAATGGGATACAACTCCTCAACCCAACCACATATTCATCGCCTCACCTCAATTTCACTTGGAGAGGCTGAAGATGTAAGGTTTCCATGGAAGCCATTAGAAGCTATTATGAGGACGAGGGCCGTAATTACCATTGTTTGTATCCAAAACGTCAGAAGAGGACATTTAAATAGGGTTTAAATGAAAATCCCAACAGTACAGCCATTTGGAAACAATAGGCCTTACAACCCCAGCCTCAGGGCAGAACAGTGTAAGTGCAGGTGCCATTCTTCGCAAGAGCCCTCAATTTATGAGTTCATCACTTAAAATCTTATATTGATCTTAAAATACCATCTCCTTATTAAATCCTCACTTATTTTTTAAGCTGTTGAAATCATATAATCACTCAAATCAATCACAAAACCCGGATTAAATATAAACTTTCTTAACTTCATCAAGCTTGTGAATATATTAAATCTTAAATATTAAAAGCCGCAACCCGGATTTCGCTCCAATGACTGAATATCGATTGTTTTATCAATATCAAGTCTTTGAGATTGAAATGACCGACTTTCTGAAGCCAACTGAATGCCATATATAGATGGATTTATTTGAGATGATAACCCCTAGGATTTTTTTTTTTTTAAAGAAACGATTGAGTTCTTTTCATCTTTTGGTTTAAAAACTTGTTTAAAAATTTTCATTTGATAGTAATAAGCAATTTCATATACTTCAACTATTACTAAATTTTACACTATTTTATAATAAAATAACTTGCAAAATTTTGAATGTTAAAGAATTGTACATAAATAATATTGCGGAAGCCATTCAAAAAAATGTATAAAATCAAACATAAACAACACTCTATATAACACAAACAATGAAAAATAATGGTCATATACACTGGTAATATACACATGTTTCAGAAGTGAGATTAAGAGAATATATGTAACACCCTCATTTTCCCTAAGGAACAGCGGAAGCAAAGTGCGGGAACAATGGGGCGATGTTACCGCCACGTATTCCGGTCCGCCCGGAATACGCTAAGGCTAGCATAAATACTTCAGAGTTTAAAATAATGAGTCAATGGTTTTGCACAAGGCTCTCTTGATTTAAAATAATAATTATTACAACAACTTTGTAAATGTGGGCTAAAAACCCAAATAATTCCACTTAATAAAATCTATGCCAAGAAATATATTTTTCTAATAGGGAATTTAAAAATATACATTTTAAATATTAAACCCCACAACCGTGCCCATGCAAATGATGCTCTGCCGAACCTTGCAGGTTTCAAGTCCTGAAAGGAAATGGTAACAGTGTAGAATCAGCGAAAACAATCGTTGAGTAAGTAGATTTTTACTCCCGGAGGAGGTCAAGTTGCATAAATAATTTAATAACAATATTTGTGGTCATGGTATGCTTAAACGAGATTTATTGGTGCATAATACAAAAATAATACAAGAATTTCCTTCAAACCATTTTGAAATAAGGTGTGGTTTAATTCCGGCACCGTTCCCGATGGGCATTGGATGCACACAACGGCGAGGGTGGCGACAAGACCCACACACAGTATTCCAACACCGTAACTATAAATACTCCAAACCATAGAATTTTTCGCAATAAATTTCAAAGCACATTAAAAATAGCATACCGATAATCCAAAATCAGTAGGGAGCAATAAACATAAATTTAAAATATAAATGCGGTATTGAAATTTATGCTCAAGCTAAATAATCTTTGGCTTAACTCCAAAGAGTAAAAATCCACTTACAGTTACCAAGGGCTTTGGGATAGCAATAATATGCAACATACAAGCAGAAATTCCCTTTAAGCAACGCAGCTACTGGATGATATTCGAACACCAACTTAATCTTTTTAGCTATAATTCGAACACTACTTCAGCACCATAATCGGTTTTGAATTAGAGAAAGAAGTGAGTGAGGAATCTTAAGTTTTTGCAAGGAAAATTTAGAAGGAAGAAGTGAATTTGAAGCCTTCTTTGAGGGGCTTAAATAGAGAGAAGTGCAACTATCTTTTACTTCACAGCCGAACCAGCTCTATACCCACAATCCCCTAAATACCCACCAATTCCTATCAAAAGTCAAACACATCTTAAATCACTCAACCCCTTTTCTTTTAGTCACTCACCCTCTCTCTCTCTCGTAACTCACGCTGAAATCCCTCTTGGGCAAATGGTTTCTTCTTTCCTTATTTCTTCCTCCTACCCGGCCTTCCCCCTCGTTTCTCCTTAATTTTCCACAATCAAATCTCCATGTCTATTCTGCCCAGACTTCCGTCTCCCTTCCTAGAAGCACATAGAGACTACCTAAGGGCCCGTTTGGATTGGCTTTTAAAAAAAGCAGAAGCCAAAAGCAGAAGCAGAAGTGAAAGCCAAAAGCAGAAGCATGTAACTTTTGTGTTTGGATGGAATGTTTGAAAATCAGCTTTTTTCAAAAGTGTGTTTGGATATGTAAAAGTGAAAAGTGCTTTTGAAATGTGTAAATTACCAAAAATGATATGCTATTTATATATAATAGTATATATTTATAGTGTAATTAAAATAAATTAATAGGGGCATTTATGACTCTGCACACATTACTAGGTGCTTTTGGCTTTTGCTTTTCGGAGAAGCACCCCCTGGGCTGCTTCTCCCAGAAGCATTTTTGCAGCTTTTCGAGGTGCTTTTGCTTTTTCTAAAAAGCCAAAACAAACACTCTTTTTTCTTTAAAAGTGCTTTTGGCAGAAGTAAAAGCCAAAAGCACTTGAAAAAAAGCCATTCCAAACGGGCTCTAAGGCATATTGGACAAAAGAACTCAAGCTAATACACTGTGATCTTTCCTTCTTTTCTTGGTGCTTGAAAAAGAAAATGGGATGGTTATGCAAAGAGGGGGCGGACGGCAGGGGACGCCAGGGGCGGTGGTGGCACCGACTGGAGGTGGTGGCGGCGACCGTGTGCTCCGGCAGTGGCGACTCGTGAGCTCCAGCGGCCCTCTCTCTTCCTCCTTTTCTTTCTTGATTCCCCTCTTTTTCTCCTTTTTGTGGTTTTGGTTTCTGAATTTTTTTCGTTGTTAAAGAATGAATGGAAATGGAAATAAGGGGGCGGTTGTGGTGTGGGATTCCGGAAAGAGGAGGCGGTGAAGGGAGGGCGCCGCGCGGTGGTGGTGGTTGCTGTTGCCGGAGGAATGGCGGCCTTGATCGGGGAAGCGGCGGCGACGGGAGGCCCGGTAGTGGCGTTCGAAGGGAGAGGACGGCGACAGTGGTGGTGGTGCGAAGAGATTTCGGATGGAGGAGCGGCTGCATGGTGGCGAGGGGGATTCCGGTGGTGGCGTCGGCCTGCCGGCGGCGGTGGCGGCGCCGGAGGGCTCGGCGGCGGCGGCAGGAACAGTTAGGGTTAGGTTTGGAGATTGGGCTAGGGTTAGTGTTTTTGGGCTTGGCATGGACTGGGCCAAGGATATTGTTCTGAAATTATTAATTGGACTCGAAAAAAACTAATCCACTAGCCGAAATTAAATTACCAAGCATAACTTAACTAGTCATAATCTATCCATCTTCTGGACCTAATTAATGTATTAATGACTTCATTCTCATAATCCATATAATCATATTAGGTATCATTAGAAAATTTACTCTAAGCTCTAATGGTGTTATATTTATAATTTAATTTAATATACTTAAATCATCTATAAATTTGCTCCACTAGCTTTTCAAATACTTTTTTTTTTTTTTGAGGCAAATGACGTTTATTACAATAACTCCAAAAGGTTTAGCACAAAGCAAGATCCTTTACAAATCCACAGTACCCCTCTAACAGCAGCCTCAAGAGGACACAAATGAGAGTACACAATGCTAGCCTATCCAACCATTCCCAAGACTGAAGTACTGTACAACTAAACATTACCATATAAATGCAAATGAGCACAAGTTTGATCCTTAGCCTACTAAACACTTTCTCCGTCTCTGTTGATGCATCATTGGCAAGCGGCAAATAAATGGCAGCCATCCCAAATTGTACCAGCAGCGGCATATAACAGCTTCCACGAATTTCCCAGCCTCTCCACACCCGCAGCAATCTCAAAAAAAAAAAAAAAAAAACAGCAACAATCGATCCCCAGCATCAACAATCATGGATCTCAAAGTAATTGTGTAACAGCTTCCTCAGATCATGTCATCATCTTCCTTCCCAGTGGAATGATGAAGCCAAAGACAATCCCATAAACTTGCTTGAAAAGAACACATCTCCCCTGCATAATACTCAGTTCCAGTGTAAAGAAAACAAAGGGCCAAATGGAGATTTAAAAGGGCCAAGGATAGGGATAAGGGCCAGGTTAAACAAAGGTAAGAAATCGTCCATGATTGGTCACACAGAAATTCGGAGCTCAGCGTTTAGAACTAACAAAAGACCATTAAGATCATCTCATCTCTCAAAGACTTTACCTCAACAGTAGTCTGCCAACACCATGTACATAGCAAATCCAATAAACCACGGAACTCAAATCAATTCAAAATTCCAACATACTGAAAGCTCATAGAATTCAAGCTACCCCTCAAGCGTAACTCCAGAACACTTCCAATCTGAGTTCTTCTTTCTTCTTTTTTTTTTTTTTTTAAACATTATCTATCCTCTTTTTTTCTTTTTTTTTTTTTTTTTTTCTTTTTTTCTTTTTTTTTTCCTTTTTTTTTTTTTTTTTTTGGGAGGGCGCAGCCTGCTAACACTAATAAAGCAAAAGTACTAATCATGAACAAAAACTTATCCATTTCGGATCCTAAACCCTATCCCTAACTAAAGGAGTAATACCAAACTTGCTACCTCACATCGAATTTCCCAAGTGACTCAATCTGGCCAATACCTAAGCATCCCAATGATAAAAATTGTATGGCTACAAGGAATAGGCTGAGATATGAAAGAAGTTTGGATTTTTGCTCAAATGTCTTGTTTGAAGTAATAGAAGTGTGTGGGAGAAGTGAAGCCTTGTTTTTGATACACTGGAAATGAATAGACGCAGGCTCAATACGTTTGATCAACCAAGTTCAAGATTATCGAGAATGACTTCACCAATGTAATCATTAATAAGCATAAGACTCAGATCTCACCGGGATATCTGTTAGCTTACTCAGATTAGCAATGGGATATAGCATCAGTTCTGTAGCAGTCTATGAGCAGCCATAATGTGACACCAGACGTGGCATTGTCACCCTCAACATCAAGATAACTTTAGTCCTCTTTAACATGAGTATTGCACTCACTATCTGAATTAGAACACCCACATAAGCATATTTCACAAAAGGCCTGAATTGGAGACTCCATTTTTGGTAGCTTCCTGAGCAAAAATAGCATCCGTCCTCTTGAATACCTGCATAATATTTATTGATATATCTATTCATATATATATATATTTATTTTAATCAAATCTTTGCCTACGCTTTGGATCAAATAGATACAGCTCCCGGCTCTCCCTTCACCCGGGCTATTCCTGCACCCCCCTCCACCACCTTCCGCCATTCTCATCTTCCCACCCCGAGATGTAAAGGTCCGAGCACAACATCCATGCCTTACATGTCAGTTTTCACCAGCAGCACTTCTACCATTTTAACAGTCGTTGGGTTCAATCCATTTCGCCATCGTCCTTTAATGTTGTGCCAAGGTATTCACCTATCAGCTTTCCCCACTGTGCCATCCCCATGATCCGGTTACCATACCTGAATAGATCTCGTTTCATCACCCTCGATTAGACTGATGCAGCAGCCTAGTTTCACACCCACCCTTCATCACCTAATGCCATGTTTCAATTCTGCCATCCCCCCCCGCTCCTTCCTTAGCCCATTTGTCAGCAATTTCGTTCCTCTCTCGTAGGATGTGTTGCACCCGCACCATTCCGGCAAAACTCAATACTTCCATAATAGGGCCCAATATCTTTCGAAAACGCCATGGGATTCCCGCAGGATCATTCAGCCATTTGACAACATTATGGGAATCACATTCAAAAATCATTTTTGGTAAAGGGAATCCTTGGTCCCGGAGAAGTGCCTGGCACACTCGACTGATGGCAGTTAACTCCGCTTCCGTTGAGTCCGTCACCCCTATATGGTCCGACAGAGTAAAGATGATTTCACCATCCTCATTTCGTATGACCCCTCCCACCCCGGCTGGCCCCGGATTACCCAGTGACGACCCATCCGTATTAATTTTCCACCACCCCAAAGACGGTCTTTCCCAGACAAGTCCCATTCTATGGCTCTTGTTTCTGCCTCCCCGGTTCTGTAGTAAACCAGCTGGAAAATTCATCTCCCACCCCCCTACACTTATGTCCGTACCTGTTATACCAGCTTTTCAAATACTTTAATTGGGACAATTTGCTAATTAAAAATAGAGTTAATTTATTAATTCATTGATTAAGTATTTTAATTAAATTTTCATAATTTAACCCATGTCCCATAATTCCTTTTTCACTTTAGTCAATGGGCTTAGAAACCCATTGGGCAATTTGCTAATTAAGAATGAGGTAATTCATTGATTACGGACTTGATAATTTTGTAACATTCTAACATAAAAGATTTATTTAAATTATCTATTAATTGGCACTGTTAGCCAAATAATTCAAATTTCTAAATTCCCAATCCGGGACAATCGTTAATCAAAAGTTGGACAATTCATGAATTCCCAACAGTGAAATGGATTGAATGTTTTAATTTAATTGTAAGGATTTAATTCTATTTTCCAATCCAGTTTTAATACTTATTCACTTCCTAATAGATTAATCAAAATGTTAGTGAATTGGACTCGTACTCTAAAATAGTTCTATTGCAATTGCGCTTAAGGATTTTAATCATCTAGATTTCTGCTCAAGATATGTCAGGATTACTTAAATAATTATCGTTTCAAAAATATCATTTCTTTCTTTTTCATTCTCAAAATTATTTAGCGGTAGATTAATTTATTAGACGTTATTTTTTATTTTAGTAAAATTTTAATATCATTACTTAAACTTAAAAAAAAATTTATTCGAAATTTTACCGTGTGTTATAATATATATGTGCGGTGGGGTGTCAACAATACGATAAGTGTCAAGGGATGGAAAAGAGAGTGAAAAACATAAAGAAAGTCTGATGAATTGTAATACCCGTGGTTTTTACAACGCCCAAAGAAACGAAATAAAATTTATTTCCGAGAAGAAAATAATTTATTACAATAAATTATTGCTCGGAAATGGCGTGACCGATAAATTCAAAGAATTCGAACCCAAATTTTGGTCAAGTTGAAATGGGATGAAAGAGGGAAAGGAAGCCCGAAGATATTCCATGGATTAATCCCAAAAGAATTGGAATTAAATTCAAGAAGGAAAAGAATTTTAATTCCAAGAACCCGTGAAGTCGGAAATAAATTAATTAGATAAAATATTGCACGGGAACCACAGGACGACGAATTCAAGCCGACGGATTCGAACTCGAGGAATTCTTGATTTCAAATATGAAATTCATTGGAGTCAAAATAAAATTTAGAAAGAAATCGTAACCCCAGAAATGACGCGAAAAGTCGAACAAAAAAACGTAGGGGATAGAAACCCGATCGAGAAAAGAAGAAAAGACCCGACGGACCACGCGGACCGCCGAACCGGCCGGTCCGGCCGGCCCGCGCTCTCCGCGCGCCGCCGCGCGGCCACCGCGCGGATGGAGGAGTCGCGACTCCAGGGCAGACCACGCGTGCTCCGCGCGGACAAAGGCCTATGTGCGCGTCACCAGCGCGCCAGAGGTGCAGGAGGTGTAAACTTTCCTTCCATGGCGATTTTCTTGCCAAAAATCCAATCCCTATCGAGGGCAACCGGATCACAGCCTTTGGGGAAGGCTTAAGGGCGGATTGGGGCGCCCTCATTCTCATTTGGACAGAAAACAAAAGCCTCACCCTCTCAAATTCTCCTCTCCAAGCCAAAATCCCTCCGAGACCACTTTCCGGCGAGTATTCCGGCGACGACGAGGCAAACGGGACGAGGCCTCTGCTTCCTAGACCTTTGGTAAGCCATAGATTAATGTTTTAGTTCGTCCATAACACTTAGAAACTCAAAATCTAACCCGTTTCCTTTACTACGATTTCACGCCGGAAAACGAACGAAAAGCGATCGGAGAAGTTGGCCGTTCGTCGCGACCCTAGGATCTCCGGGAACCCTTTTCAGCGACCCCATCCTCATTCTAAGTAAGTTAACACCTTACTCACAAATTTTTGCGGTTGTTTGTTGTTTAAATCTCGAGATATAGGCTTGTAACAAAAATCGGTTTTCAAAAACCCTATTTTCGTCCAATTTTAAAGACTCGCCAAAAACCCGACCTTCGGGAATTCAAACCGAAAACTTTTCAACATAAAAGTTGTTCCTAACACCTTTATCTATCTTGTGTCCAAATTTCAGCCGTTGACATTAAGTTTTGCTATCCCAATTTTCGCCATGAACTTTCTGTATCAAACCGAACGATTCAAATCTGTGACAGATTCCTTCATTCAACTTGATGCATGTTTTTCACCCATTTTTCGAATGATTTAACTTTGCATTTCTAAACAAAAGTTATAGATAATTGTGTCTAGATTATGCCTACAAAATTTCACGAATTTTGATGCTCATTTGATATGTCAATCGGCCAAGTTTTTCGAACTGTTTTGAATTCGTTTTAAGGGCCATGAGTATGCAGTGAGTTGCACACGATTTTTGAGTACCAAGAATTCATTATTTCCAAAAACTTAAAACATGAAAGTTGTTCCTTAATGTGTCGTGTAGCTACTGTAAAAATTTCACATTGATTGGTTTTGAAATGAATTTTTAATCGGCGTTACACGAACCTGTGACGAAAACAGTTTTTAAGACGTAAATTATTCTTTGCAATAAACTCAAATTTTGACTCACTTCGAAACCTTATTTCCAAAAACTTAAAACATGAAAGTTGTTCGTGTGTGTGTTTTTGAAGTACTGTACAAATTTCAGAATTTTTGGTGTAAAGACGAATTTTTAATTAAGAAAGGCGTGAACTGCCTCGAATAGGATTTTTCGAACTTGAGAAAACTCGAACTTTGAAACGCGATATCGATCACTTGATAACTTTGAAATACGAACTTTCGAAAAATCCCGTTCACTAGGCTGAGCCGATCTTCATACTATCATTATCTTTGAGACTGCCTCGTTAGTGGTCTCCCTTTATTTGGACTGCCTCGTTAGTGGTCCTACGATTATTGAGACTGCCTCGTTAGTGGTCTCCTTACTATGCCAAAACGGCAGTTGTGCACATGGCCTGCCAAATCGGCAGTGGGAAATACACGGCCTGCCCGAGTGGTAGTGAAACCGTTTGAAAGGCCTGTCAAACGACAGTTGATATACATGCCTGTCAAATTGACAGTAGATACACACGGCTTGCCGAAATGGCAATCGAGATACATGGCTAGCCAAAACGGCAGTCAATACTGATATGGCTGCGGCCGCCGGTTCACCGGCTAACTGATTATGATTTTTGAGATTGCCTCGTTAGTGATCTCTCTTGTGTGGTGCCCTCTTCTTAGTTTGCGGGATAAATTATAAAATACTTGTGTGAGTGTTAATTATGCATAAATCTTATCTACCATGTCTTTAAATTACGCATTTAAATTACGTCATTAAATTATGCTTTTAAATCACGCTTTTAAATTAAGTCCTTAAATTATGTATTCTCCCCTTGAATAAATTAATCATGTTTTTCCGCTGCGAATAAAATATGGATTTTTAAATTAATGCATAAAAAGTGAAATCTTTGGATTTAAACACATGTAACCCCTTAAATTGTTTTGTTGGGGATTAACTTACTCAGTATTTTATATACTGATAAAACCCGTTGTTTATTTTCTTTCTATTACAGAGTACGGAGCATGATCATGCATCGGGGGATCACTTTGGACATTTAGTTATTTATTTTACATGACTTGCATACGGGCTTGTTAACCCGACTTTGGTCATGTAGGCCCTATCTTTAAATTTCCGCTGCAAATTTATTATTATTATTATTGCATGTGTGGATGATGTTACATGATTATTTTAATCAATTCCGGACTTATTTTTAAAATTTTCCGAATACCTTTAGCCTTGCATCTCTTTAGCAAGCTCGGAGAAACCGTGTTTTGCTAAGGAGGTGTGGCGGTGGCATCCCGGCCTGGGTTATCAAATCCGGGGTGTTACATGAATATAGACATTATTAGAGATTTTCATTTTATATTGTCAAGGTAGTATAATTTTTTAAGGTATAAAATATCTTCAAATTTTAATTTTATAGCAATTAATACCAAATTTTGAGAAGGTACAAACAAATTTTCAATTTTTTTTTTACCATAATTAGTATATAATTTATTTTTGATATTACAATCCCTAATAAATCTCAAAATTTTGAGGGGGCCATGTCCGCCCCCAAGCATAGACTTCCCTCCGCCACATGGGGGGGGGGGGGGGGGGGCGAGTTCAAAGTTTGCAATTAATTTTTTATAAAGCTATGCGCATTTTTGTTATGGTAGAAAATATTTCTTCGCCCCTCCAAGTGCAAACTTTGCCATTAATTTTTTATATGGTTATGTGAATTTTAGCTATAGTAGAATACATTCTTTTTTTTTTTTTTTGTAATTTACGCAGTGGAGAAGGCGAAGGGGAAAAGAAAGGTAAAATATTTCTTTCTTGGTGAGTTTTTTTAACATAAACACATATGTTCTTCAATCTTAATAAATAAAACAATAAATTTGGCCCACTACATAAAGTTGTAACTACACTAGAGAGAGTATGTTTTACCGGCTTATGATATTAGCATTGATGCTACCTATTATGAATGCTACGGCTCAAAGATTGTTGAAGATCTTTTTCTGCATTAAAGTTTATTAAGAGAGATTTGTATGGAGGTGATTTATTTAGTGACTCCTTAGAAAACTTACATTGAAAATTAAAAAGTTTTATAACGTTTTCAAAAAAATATCGACTCGTAATTACAATTACTGTACATAATATAAAAATAAAATATTTATAATGAATTTTTTATATGATATCTTTTTTAATTTTATAATGTGAGAAAAAAATCATAGCTCACCCACCCAGTTCTACTACTCTGCGTGGCTACAAAAAGGGCTGTGTTCGCCAGCCGCCTGCTAGACATCAATAAAAATAGTTCCACAAAGTGCCAAATTAAAACAATGATCTACACAAACAACAGAAAACAACAAACCACATCAATAGAAGTAGTTGCAAACAAAATGTTTAGGCTCTAAAAAACAATTAAAAAATGTCTACGTGCCCGTTTGGATTGGTTTCTAGGCAAGTGCTTTTGGTTTTTGCTTTTGCCAAAAGCAATTTTGATGGAAAAAATGTGTTTGGATGGACTTTAGAAAAAGCAAAAGTACCTCGAAAAGTTGCAAAAGTGCTTCTGGGAGGGGTGCTTCTCTGAAAAGCAGAAGCCAAAAGCATCTAGTAATGTGTGCAAAGTCTTAAATGCCGTAATTATTTATTTAATTTACCCTATAAATATATGGTATTCTCATAGGTAACATGTACTTTTTGGTAATTATAACATTCCAAAAGCACTTTTCATCTTTATACATTCAAACACACTCTTGGGAAAAATCTGTTTTTCATAAATTCCACATGAACAAAAAAGTTACATGCTTTTACTTTTGGCTTCCACTTCTGCTTTTGCTTTTGCTTTTGGCTTCTTCTTTTTTCAAAAACTCATTCAAACGGGCCCTACAAAGTTTAAAGTTACAACAAATATTCGAGATTGATTA
Source organism: Hygrophila difformis (assembly GCA_030278955.1). Classification (NCBI taxonomy): domain Eukaryota; kingdom Viridiplantae; phylum Streptophyta; class Magnoliopsida; order Lamiales; family Acanthaceae; genus Hygrophila; species Hygrophila difformis. The sequence goes on from JAOANR010000014.1 coordinate 41,943,559, forward strand.
ATTTGTTGAAACTTGTGACTTTGTGATAAGTATTGGGTGAAGAGATCTAAAACGATTTCTAAACAATTTCATTAATTGAATAATGAAGTACAGACGTCTGTCAGACGAATACACGACATATATAGCATCTTTCTGCTACCAAATTACAAACAAGTCCCCAAACAATCTAAATACAAAAAAAGAGTCCTTGTGTATTAGAGCAGTCAAAATGAGCTAGGCCTGTTGGGCCAGCGTGCCCTGCCTCCTGTAAATGGTAGTTGGGTTAAACAAAGAGAGGCTCATTTGGAAGCGGACCTAAACAGACCAAGCCCACAAAAATCCGTCGTTGCTTGGGTTGGCCCGCAGCGGGTGCGGGCCAAACTATTTTTTCATTTTTTATATTTAAAGTTTGTTATGAAAGTTAAATAACACAATAATTCTTTCCAAAAAATAACATAATAATTGTATTAATGTTTATTGGTAAGATGTTATTTGGAATCATTTAATATTGATTTTTTTATTTTTTGGGGGCAAAAGGGGGGCCGAAGCCAATTTATTTCATCATGAGAAGTCTATGGTATAAGCCCATACTATCATGACTGATAGCCTCAATCACCCACTCCGGGGGTCTAGTGAAGTATTCAAGCAAAACAGAAGGAATCCTACCTCTAACAAGAAGATCCGCAACCTTATTACATGATCTAGGAATGACAGTAAAGGAAACCTCCCAATTCCAAGTAGCCATATCTTTAATGTGAGTAACCCGACGATCCTGCAGAGACACCGTCTGCTCTTCATTTATAAGTTGAATGACTGCAACGTTATCAGATTCAATTTCTATCCTCTTGAAGCCTAATTCCCAGGCTGTCTAGAGGCAAAGAAGAATACCCCAAGCTTCCGCTTGAGCAACCTCCATGCTATGATCCTTGGCTCTAACACCATACAGCCAATGACCGTCCTCATCACGAAAGACACCACCAACGTTACATTGACAATGATACACTGACCGCGGGTGATGCGAGCATCAGAATTGATCTTAATCCTTCCATGTCTAGGCTTCTACCATCTGGCCATGTTGATACTCTAGTCTTTAATCCCATACATACGTATCTCGCTCCTGGTCGTGAGGAAATCTCTAGCCGCCTTCCTTATGGTCCAATGCATGTTGTGCCACTGGACCATCTCATTCCCATAAAGTTCCTTGCAACGTGCCTTCCAGATGAGCCAGTTAGCAAAGCCAAAGAGAGTGGCCTTCTCTTCTCCGATATTGGGGCTGTTCATTTATTGAATCCAAATCTTGGTATCTCCATCCCAGAAATCTTTTTCAATAACAAAACCAAGCTGTTCCCATACTTGAGTCGACGAGTTGGTAGTCCCGAAGTGCATGAAGACATGTCTTCTCCTCACCACATTTCCAACATACAACATCATGGGAAATTTTCATTCACCTTCTCTCAACGCCAATCAGCAGCCTTTTGTGGGCAAGCCACCATAGAAACATCTTCACCCGTGGGGGGCTAGGCCATCTCCAAAGACCTTGCCAATCCATGTTGATGATAGATGGATTTCTCGGCTCCTCTAGTCTTTCTAAAGTGCTAGCAAGAGTGAATTCTCCTTTGGGGTTGGGTCTCCAGAATGGCGGTCCATAATGGTTGTGGACATCGGGGGGGGGGGGGGGGGGTAAAGAAATGTGTTGGAGGATATGAATGCCCTCATTGCTCAGAATATCACTAAGGTTCCTAAAGCTCCATGTCCCATGTTCTACATAGGTGGCAACCGTTCGATGCAGCTCCAAGGGCTCCAGCAACCAGATCGTCATGTCCTGCAAAAAAAGGTTATTGTCAGTCCAGTGGTCAGTCCAAAAGAGGGCGCACTTACCATTTCCAATCTTCCACCCCAACAGTGATGAGAAGGTCTTCCACAACAAAGATATATCTTTTGCAAAGTTAGAAAAAGTTTGGGGCTGTTGCTTGAAATTATGATCAGCCCATCCATAGCAAGCCTTCATCAGATTCGGCCAAAGGGCGTCTCTTGTGAGTAGGCCCCAAAAGTTTTTCATCAAAAGACCGTCGTTTAAGTCACTCAGGCGACGAATACCGAGGCCACCCCATTTCCTACTCAACGTGATGGCTCCCATGCAATGAGGTGAGTCTTCCTGACATGAGTCGTAGAGCCCCAAAGGAAGTTCCGGATAATCCTCTCTAATTCATAAAGAGTCCTGTGAGGCAACTTAAAAATTTGCATGCTATAGGAACCCATGTTTTGTAATACCGATTTAATGAGAGTGACTCTGCCTGCAAAACTGAGGTGGCCTCCTATCCAACCACTAAGTTTAGAATTAAACTTGTTGATAAGATATTTGAAATCTGAATGTTTATGCCGACCACAAAGTGTAGGGAATCCCCAGATATGACCCAAAGTTGTTTGAAGGTTGAATGCACAATGTGGATGAAATAGAACTTCTGGATGCACGATCCACAGTTTTACCAGAGTATACTCTGGACTTTTGGAGACTAATTGTAAGGCCAGACATGCTACAAAAAGAAGATAGAATATTTTTGATAACCAAAACATGAGAAATGGAAGCTTTAGAGAATAGCAAAATGTCATCAGCAAAGAATTAGTATGGAATTTTGATACTTCCCTTCTTCCAGGTGATAGGCTGCCATTCGCCTCTTCCAACAACTTCTGTGATCATATGGCCAAGTCTTTCCATACACAATATGAAAATGTAAGGTGATATCGGATCTCCTTGTCGAATGCCATCGGATGGTGAGAAGGGAGCTAAGAGTTGTGTGTTCCAGAGCACCTGCATGGTAGAGGAAGATATACAATTCATGATTAAAGTAATGGTAGTTGCAGGAAATCCTGAGAGCTCCAAAGTTTCTTGAATAAACTCCCAGTTTAGTCTATCATATGCTTTCTCTAGGTCCAATTTGAGTGCCATGAACCCTGGCTTAGCTTTAGACTTCTCTATATAATGCACAATTTCATGGTACATGATAATATTGTCTTGGATGATACGGCCTTTGATGAAGCTTGCTTGTCCCGGAGCGATGGGGCTAGGTAAAATACCAGTCAACCTGGTAACTAGGAGCTTGGTGACAACATTGTAAAGCACATTGCACAAGCTAATTGGATAGAATTGAGTGATGGCCCTGGGGTTAGGGATTTTTGGAATAAGCACAATGAAAGTGTGATTGATAGAAGTAATATCACCAGCGCCCTTGAAACAGTCTACAACAAATTTGTGGATGGAAGATCCAATTGAACTCCAATTATTCTGGTAAAAGAATGCATGAAATCCATCCGGCCCAGGGGCTTTGAGTGGAGCCATACTCTGGATGGCATAGTGAACTTCTTCCAGGGAAGGGTTGGCTAGCAGAATGTCAAAATCAGCCAGCATAAGCTTTGGAAGGGGGAAGGACATGGCCCAAGGATCCCTGGGGATATTATTTGCAGTGTAGAGGATTCCAAAGTAATCAGTGACCATGTTCTTGATACCATATTCAGACGAATGAACCTGGCCTTGAGCGTCCTCAAGAATATTAAAGAGCTTCCTAGTCTGTCGATACTTAACATAATCATTGTAAAATTTGGTGTTGTCATCGCCAAGGAAACTCCAATTACGAAACTTCGTTGGATCCAAGAAATTTCCTCAGCTTCTAATACGTAAGCTGTTGATGCAATCTTCATGGAAATGCTTCCTCCTGCCAATTCGGATTTCTTTCAATACCGGCTAGTCGGGCCCTAATTCGATGCTTACGATTGACTTAAGATTTGACTACACTCTCATTCCATGGAATGGATTTCTTTCTGGTATCATCAAGCTTATCCTTCACTGATCCCGGGCCTGACCAAATTAAGTGCACAAGTTGTCCGAAGCTACCATACCCCTGCCAAGTAGCCTTAAATCTGAAAATGTTAGGCGACTGTTGCCTATGGTTAAGATCAACAGCAGCTATTTTGGTTAGGAGTGGAGAATGATCCGAATGGATTCTAGGGAGCACTTCTGTCGTACAACCAGGAAAGTGACGTAACCAACAATCAATACAAAGCATCCGGTCCAACCTTCTTCGAAGAACACCTCTAGCCCAAGTAAATTTGCTTCCAAAGGTCTTTAACTCAGAAAGAGCAGACAAGTCCATCCAATTTTTAAGCTCAATATATGCACTTGATGATCTAGAGCCACCCCGTGCTTCATCATGCTTAGCAATGCAATTTATGCCCCCCCCCCCCCCCCCCCGCAGAAGCCATGGATCATGGATGCTACTGTTGATGCGGTGGAGTTCAGGCCAAAGCCGAGCTCTCCTCATTTGTTAGTGGCTGCATAAACTACAGTGATATAGATGTTTTCTTCTTCCCCCCTGTACCCCAATATCAATAAATTGAGAGTGAGCTTCGAGGACAGTAAAAGAGATATTTTTCTTCCAAAGGAGCCAAATACCCCCCGAGAAGCCTGAAGCTTCAACACGATATGAGTTAGGAAAACCACTTTTTCAGATGAAAGTGTGTGCTCGAGCACAACTTATGCGCGGTTCAAATAAGGCAGCAATATCCACCTTCTTAGAGTGAGTAACATCACAGAATTCTCTACGAAACGGTGTCGATCCTGCCCCCTGAACATTCAAACAAAATATATTAAAATTCATAACCAAAGGAAGGATAAAAAGAACAAAAAGATAGTCATAGAGATAAAGGGCTCGAAGCCCCTCCTTGTCCCTTATCCTCAACAGAAGAAGCATTATCCATTGCATCCTCAATTACATCCCCAACATCATTCGGGGTCTGCCACCATTATGCTTTTCCAGTCCATTCTTGAACTGGAAGAAACCGGTTGACGAGTCCTCCACAGACACAACTTTGTGATGGTCCGGAGGTAGAGATGAAGGCTCCTTCCGCAGCCAAGCCCCTGAAGGTTGGTGACTCCATCCATGTGAGTTATGAACAGGAGCCGGGATGTGTGAACGCGAGATCCATCTAGATTTGTTAGACTTTGAAGGGCTCCTTGGTGGTGACGAGGGACGAGAGGGCCCGACATTCTCTTGGATATCAGTCCTTGCACTCAGGCGTTCAGCATCATTCTTTGTAGGGAATCGAACAGGAAGAAACACAACAGGTTCTTCGGCTAAGGATGAGAAACGATTAACATAAGGGTTCGGCTGTGGCCTAGGGTTTGTAGTCCGACCACCCATCGGTCGCCTTTTGTTTTTAGCAATCTTCCAAGGTCCATATCTCGAATCCACAACAGCCTCACCCTCCTTGTTTCGATCATTCATGGCCGTTTCATTTGTTTGCATGTTCTGATCTTGAGCATCAGGGCATTCAGTTCTAAGATGCCCAAACCTGCCACACTCAAAGCATATTTGTTTCAGGTTCTCGTATTCAATCTTGAGGATATAGTCGTCGACCATGACTTGAGATTTCAGTGGCTTAGACAGATCCAGTTTAACAGCAACCCTAGCATACTTGCCCCAATCCACTTTTTTAGTGCTAAAGTCAATACTAAGAACTTCACCTATGCGTAAATCCCGCTTTAAACATAATGCTCCGATCATACAAGAAAATGGGGATGCTTGGAAAATGCACCCATGCAACCATAGTTTTCACTACATTCGTTAAAGGGTTGACGGACTCTTCCCAAGCTTGGACATGCAGGTAATGCCCAATGACCATCCAGGGCCCTCCCGTCAAGGCATGAGAAGCCGCAACCTCCATATCAAAACAGACTATGAAATATCCATTCTCTAGGTCAATTAAAGGGGCATGAGCTGTAGCCGGCCAAAGCTTCTCAAGTCTTGATTTAAGAACTCGATATGAAATGTAGCGGCCAACGACCTTGATAACTACGGCATTGGCCATTGCATGAGAAGTCGTTCCTTAAAGGCTTTCGAAAGAACCAACTTATCAATGCCATCTTGCACTGTGATAGTGATATCGTCCGGATCGCCTGAGTCCTCCCTCATAATTTCATCAATTGGAACTTGCAGAAAGCCAGTGCCACGCCTAGCTACCTCACTGTAGGAAGATCTTGGTCTCTTCAACGCTCTACCATCCTGAAGATCAGGTGGCTCGCCTTCTTGCACCTCTATTAGAATGCCAGAATCAAGAAAGAAAGCTGGATGACGGTTAAAGGGGAACCGATTCTTGGAGAGAAACTTTTCGCATTAAATTTCATTGTATAAAACCATTTAATGTTAATTTGATTATATATAATTGAATAATTTTATATTGTTGTAAAATACAATTAATAAAGAATTATAATATTGACTTGATGTTAACTAAATTAAATTAAAACAATTTTAATGCTATTATTTACTTATTTATTTTATGTTCCAAAATTCTTGGGTATTACAGTCTACCCTCCTTAAGAATCAATTTCGTCCTCGAAGTTGTGTTTCGGCTTTTCTCGTGCTAAGAGTTAGTCTTTTTGTTTATTCTATTATTTTGTGACTGAACTTAGAAATAAAACTTCTAAGCTGCCTACGTACCCTGTGAAGGGATCAAGCCATGACGTAGTTCAAAACAATTTGAATTTGTTTGTTTATTTCGGACAAAGATACATGGAAATAACACGGTGTGACATCCTCTCCCCCTTAAGCTTACAGTTATGTCCCCATAACTGTGTCGGTGTCGGTTTGGAACAGTGTCGGATAATGTTCTCTCATGTCTGATTTCAATTCCCATGTTGCCGTGTCACTCTCATGGCTCGACCAAAGAACCTTGACCATCTTGACGGTGTTATTCCTCGTTACTCTTTCCTTAACATCGAGAATGCGCACTAGGACTTCTTCATAAGTCAAATCATCATCGAGTTCGATCACTTCCGGCTGAAGTATATGTGTCGGGTCCGGCACATATTTCTTTAGTTGTGAGACATGAAATACATTATGAACTCGGGCCAATTTTTGTGGTAAAGCTAGTCGGTAGGCCAAATTCCCGACTTGTTCTAGAATTTCATAAGGTCCTATGTATCGAGGACTTAACTTCCCTCGTTTGCCAAAGCGCATCACCCCCTTCATGGGTGATATCTTTAGCATGACCCTATCTCCCACTTGAAATTCTAGGTCTTGTCGTCTCACATCAGCATAACCCTTCTGATGGTCTTGAGCGGCTCTCATTTTCCCTTGGATCACCTTTATTTGTTTAGCCATAACTTCGACAAGTTGTGGTCCCACTACCACAGCTTAATCGATTTCTTCCAAACTCAACGGGCTTCGGCAACTTCGTCCATACAATGCCTCGAATGGTGCCATGCCAATGCTAGCATGGTAGCTATTGTTATAGGAAAACTCAATTAAAGGTAAATAAGTTTCCCGATTTCCCTTAAACTCCAATACACATGCTCTCAACATGTCTTCTGGTGTTTGGATTGTTCTCTCGGTTTGTCCATCCGTCATCGGGTGAAATGCAGTGCTCATTTTGATTTGAGTACCGAGAGCTTTTTGTAACTCCGTCCAAAAGTGAGAGACAAATCTATTGTCTCTGTCAGAAATAATGTCATGTGGTACTCTATGCCGTCGTACCACATTATCGATGTAGGCTCGGGCCAATTAAGTAGTGTAAAGCAAAATAAAATAAAGAAAATCGAAAATAAATAAATAAAATAAAAAAAACAACATCCGCAACCCGCGCGGTGTCCGCGCGGTGCGGTCAAATAGCGTGCCGGGACAGCGCGGTCGAGTCAGGATGAAGAAAAGGGCTCGCGTGGGGCGCGAGTCAGTTCCTCCTCTCCCCAGATCCGAGACTACACCAAATTTCCTCTCAAATTCGTTCTCTTGTTCTCAAATTTTCCCAATTCCGACTTTGATTTCATTTGGCAAGGTATGTATCTACTGCCATTACTTACTAATTTCAATTTTCATGCCTTGGTTAATTTGATTCTTGGACGGATTTAGAAATTAGGGTTTATGTGTAAAAATTGGGGATTTGTTATTTTTAGGCTTGATTCGTGCAAATTAGCGAGTTTATGCGATAGTTGATGCTATTTTTGTTGGTTTGGAAGTGTTCGTGCAACAATGTAGACCTATTTTGGGGAAGTTCTTGCTAGATTTTAGATTTTTAGGAAGAATATGAAATTTTCGATTTATGTTGGTGTTGCGGGCATGGAAGTGGGTTCATTGTTGTTGTTTGTTGCCACATTGTAATTTATGGGTTGTTGCTTGAGCAATTGTTTTGATTTGTGGACAAATTTCGTGTACTTTGCAAGCATAATTGAGACTTGTTTTATTTCACACTTAACGTGTTCGACAAAATGCCCCAAAGGGTTTGGAATTTGTTTTTGTATGTTCCTCGTTTGAATTGCCTTTTTGGTTTGTGTGGATGAGCGATTGGGGTGATGTTGCTATGGACTGCTCATGTTGGACGTTTATATTGATGTTTCCCCTATGCATTTTATTCGATGTCCGGTGTATGGATTCTAGCCTTATACTCATTGTTGGGCACCTTGCAGGATGTTGCTCTTCATGTGGTTTGTTTTGGCGTTTCTCATGTGTCCTCCGGGGGCCAAGAGACGAGCTACTCGGTGCGATGTGGCTGGCCCTAGCACTGCTGCTCCGGTGATGCCGGATGTTGATGACAACGAGTCTGAGGAGGGCAAGGAGCGGGGTCCGAGACTCAGGGGTCCCCCTGACGAGGAGCGTCCTCGCACACTTGATAGGCATCGGTTCGCGACGATGGCCTCTCAGGAGTTCTATTTCGACGAGCTTCGTCAAACCAGGCTTATGTTCCGGAGAGAGGCATGCATCCTCATCATGTGGACGATGACAGGGTCAGTGCGGTTTTGGACCATCTTCAGTGGACCGGTCTTGCGCGCCATCCCGAGGGCATTGCTTTCGGTTATCTAGCTATGGAGGTCATCACCAACATTGGCGGTCTTCGGGAGCGTAGCAACCTATCTCGTGTCTGGGTTCGTGGTCGCTATCTGTACTTCAGTGCTCGGGCGATCAACCTCTATTTCGGTCTACTTGACGATGGTGTATTCCGGCCACAGCCTGAGGGCCGTATACTTGCTCCTGCATGGGGCGTCTTGTGCACCGAGGTACCACCGCGGGCCGAGCACGACCATAAGCTGCGGTTGACGACGATGGACACTCCTTGGCGCGCACTCACCCAGATATGGTTAGGACGCCTCCGGCCGATTCCCCGGAGCCATCTCGTCCTAGATCATGTCTATGAGACCATTCATTTTATCGCCCGGGGCGGTAGGGTGAATGTCGGGGCTTGCATTGAGGACAATCTGAGGGGCTTGCGACGAGGATGAGGGAGTAGGGTGATCACTCACGTTCACCTCATTTGTGGTTTATGCGCGGCCCAGGGCATCCGTACGACACCAGAGACGGACCCTTACGACTTAGCCGCGGGTGAGTATTACCGTGTTCCGACTTACATTGCTCGGCGTAATGCCTTGTAACGCGGAGCGCCTCGGGCTGTACTTCGCCCGCAGCCCGAGGATGGTGGTTTGATTTAGTTGTTCCCCCAGAGCAGCCACCTCCTCCTCCCGTGGTTCCACAACAGGGTCAGGAGATGACACAGATGCTTCAGATGATGCAGGGGATGCAGCTTAGTATAGACGCTGGGTTCGTAGCCGGGCAGGCTCGTTACGATGCTCTTGATGCTCGGTACGATGCCTTGGATGCCAGGATGGATCTATACCAGGCTCGCATGGATACGATCACCACGAGACAGCTGGAGCAGCGGGCCACCATGACCGACATGTATGCCTACATGTGTCAGATGGACGAGTATATGCGTCGACAGTTTCCGCCTCCAATTGAGCTATACGATGTTTCATTTGTTGTATGCTTGTTGGGAATCAAAGTGAGTGTTCATCATTTTGACCATTAGGTTCATCATATCTTGGTTAGCCATCTAGCGCAAACAGAAGATCTAAGTTAGAACGTGCCAAGCTTCTAAGTTCTCTAAGTACAGGAAATGCAGTATGCACATGCAAATGATGATTCCCCCCAAAATAATTTACGCACTGTATATGTATATATATTTTTTCTATTTTTCATGTGTTTTAAGATAAGAATTTATTCCATGGAAATAATGCCTTAAAATTTAAAATAATAGTTAAAATTATTGGACCTCTATATTGGGTCAAAAATAATTAACATTTGGGCTAAAAAATAATTTGGGCTAGGAAATCAAAAAATAATTATTTGGGCTCTTTGTAAGGTAATACCTTTAATAGTGTACACTTATAAAAATAATAATAATAATAATAATAATAATAATAATAATAATAATAATAATAATAATAATAATTTAAAAATAGTAATGGTTTAAAAATAATAGTTTAAAAATAACATGGCTCTGATACCAACTTGTAACACCCCGGTTTTTGATAACCCATGTTGGGATGTTACCGCCACACCTCCCTAGCAAGGCACGACTTCTCCGAGCTTGCTAAAGAGATGCAAGGCTAGGTATTGCAGTATTCAAAATATTTAAAACACATTCAAACAGCCCATACAATATAGTTCGAAAAATAATATTATTATAATTGCAGCGGAAAATAATATTTAAGTATATGTATTGCAGCGGAAATTTAAAGAGGGCTAACATGGCCAAAACACGGGTTAAACAGGCCCGTTCATGCAAGTCATAGTCTAGTGCAAAAATTCAAAAGTAATGTTTCCAAAAGTTCCCATGAATGCACGTGATCATGCATAATCCACGTACTCTGTAAGAAAAAGAAAGAAATGGTTTTGGTCAGCACAACGTGCTGAGTAAGTTAATACATAGCATGATTATGGGGTTTCAAAGTCATTAATTAAATTTAAATAAAAGCATGCTACTAGATAATGTACAACTTAATTTAATTAACTAAATAAATTGCATAAATTAAATCATGGATTCTAACCAATCATACATTTAGCATAATTTAAATAAAAGCTGTAATTAATTTAAATAAAGCACAAATAATTTAAATGGAAGCAATAAATAAATATTTTAGTTATCCCCATTACTCCAAGATTAGGTATTTCAAGTATCTCACGACTGCATCACAATCGCAACAAGTTTAGCCGGTAGTCCGGCGGCCGCAGCCGTATCCGCCATACCCAGTACCACTCCGGAGCCTTGGGAAACCCATACGGATATTCTCGAGAGTGTAGGCCCTATATATCTCACCGTTTGGGCATAATTTCTCATAATTGTTCCCATCGTCCATTCAGGCACGACGCTGTTAGGATGGCACCCTGCAGAGCACTCACCCCCTAATTTTATTTAATCAAGTTGAAAGGAGATTTTTCAAAAACTCTTGTTTCATGTATTTTATTTCAAAGGTATTTGATAATGGCCAGAAATGACCATTATTTTCAATCCATTTCCGTGTCTGAAACGGGCATTTGATCGCATTCCGGTCTTACATTAAGTAAGAAAGCAGTTGAATTGGACTGATTTATGCATAATTGTAAGAATAATAAGCTGGTATGAAAAATGCATAAATATTTAATTTTATTACATATTTATGTTAGAAAAATTCAAAAACATGAGAAAAAGAAAAGAAAAGAAAAGGAATGAAAAAGATGGGAAAAGAAATGAAAAACCCACAAAAAGTTGAATTTGCAGGGTATTACGACGCTAGACACAACTACGTCGCTAAACATGGATAGCGCCGTAGCTTGGTCTAGCGCCGTAGGAGGAAATCAAAGCAGCAGTCTGAAAAGGAGCGGACGGCGCTAAACATGGATAGCGCCGTAATCAAGCATAGCACCGTAGAAGAAGGATAGCGCCGTAGGCTGTCCATTCAGAAGCAAAAGTGTCTTTGGGATGGAAGACTACGACGCTACACCTATAGCGCCGTAGCAAGGATAGCGCCGTAATCCACCGATAGCGTCGCCAGAATTCAAATTTCAAGGCCTGGGGGCCCATGGGCCTAGGGTTTCCCACCTATAAATAGAGGTGTTTACTCCCTGGTCTTGTCACTTCACCACATTCTCAAACTTGAAGACAAGAGCTGTTCTTGAGAGTAGTGTAGAGGTAGTTAGTTAGTTAGGTTTATTTTCTTGTATTATTTACTTTATGCATGTAGTTAGCTTTGTTTAGTCTATATTTTGTTAGATTAATAGTATTCTGTGTTGCCCAGTTTAGGATAGCCACTGTTTTCATTATTTACAGTTTTATTAAACTCTTGTTTAGGTTTGAAATACCCAAATCATGGGTATTATCAAACCATTTGTTATAAAATGGGAAGTTAATCTTGAAAGTATCCCAAAATCATGAAATGGACATGGGTCCATGGATTTAATGCTTTATTTTTGGTTTCTTGACCATTTGGTCATTTTGGCTTAATGTTTCATGTGGGTTTTCTGTTTTCTTTTCATTTTTTTTGGGATTCATGCATAAATGTTGGTTGAAAACCCTCATTCGGGTTTGTGGTTCATAAGTGTGTAGTTTAGTGTAGTTTTATCCACTGTTTTGCATTCCTTGCATCTTTTTTTCACTGTTTTTGGCTTGTCGTCTCATTTTAATGCATTTGTGAACCATGAATTCAAAAAATAGGGCTTGCAATCGCAGAGATTACCCGAACAACAACATGCTTCTGGGCTAGCTACGACGCTAACCGCCCTACGGCGCTATCCTTGGATAGCGTCGTAGGTGTGGTATAACGCCGTAGCTACCCAGGACTTAAACAAAATATTGCCCTACGGCACTAAACCAACGGCGCTATCCTCAGATAGCATCGTAATTTCTGTTTAGCGCCGTAGGTCCCAAAAATTCCTCTATCTCTTAGAACCCACATACGGCACTATCCTTACGATGCTATCCTAGGATAGCGCCGTCATTTAACGTTTAGCGCCGTAGTATCTCTTCTTTTTCAAAAACTTCTAAATTTCTCAAAACCACCTACGACGCTACACCTACGACGCTATACTAGTATAGCGCCGTGATAGTGTATAGCGCCGTAATTACCCCTTTTAATCCAAAATTTATTCTCTCTTACACCAACCCATGACGACGCTGCCTTCACGATGCTATCCTAGGATAGCGCCGTCACATCTGTCTAGCGTCGTAGTCAGCATCTTCATGCAGATTTTCCATTCTCCATTTCCATTATTAATTAATTGAACCCTCTAGTCATTAATGATCCATGAGTTAATTAGCAATAATTAAATCAACAATCATTGTGATTAGAGGACCTTTGTTCAATTGCCATTAAAACAATTTTCTATAAACAAAATCATGATGACTTAAGCAGATAATCCGGACTGTAATTAATTATGGTAGGAGGGATTATTTAAGATCATCATTTGTGGACCCAATCCACAACCTTGTATGAGAAACCAATGTCTCTCATACAAGGAATCTTCTTTTATTTCTTGTTGATTTTGTCTTTGCGTGTTGTGTGTAACACTTAGTAAAGAATGCATCAGACTAATGTTGGCGGGTATTCCCTCATGGATAACTAGCTCGTAATCTGGGTATTAATTACTGAGTGTTATTTTGCATGGTCTGGATGACTGTCAGTGGAAGCCTTGGCGGTTCGCCCATCCGGGGTTATAATAGCTGGTCGGCTGACTCTCATCCAGATACAGTTTTATTTATCTTATCTTAATTTCCAAACCCAAATTCCAATCTGTAATAGGAATCAGTTGACATCAGTCAATGTTAACTGATGATCATTATAGAAGGGAAGCATGTAGGTTTTTATCCGAATTCACAGACAGTGGAGGCCCAACTGGTATTGACACTACCATTATAGGGTCTAAGCTGTCTAAATTCACTCCATCCGAGTAATTGGGAAATTGGACAGTAGATGTTTACAGTCCACCCGATTATTCTGCCATTACTTTGGTCTCCTGACCACTTCATATCTGTGTTTCACCTTCTGTCTAGACCCGCATCTATATTTTGGGTCAATTAATTTTACACTTCCCTATATCCGTATGCATGCTATTATTACGTAAATATTGTGGTCTATATTATTTTGGGATCCTTCCCTTGGACAATAGAAGTCTAGATCTTAAACAGATATTGTGTAATAAATTTCCAACAAAAATCTCTTTATAAAATCCGGATCTGAGTAAGGGATAAATTCCTCAGTTATGATTAATTCACATTCTGTCAAGGGTTGTATTTTGGGAAATTAGAAGCAGAGTCAGCGATTAGGTCTCACCTAGACTGAAAGGGTCTGTGTTTTAACTGAGAGTGTAGTACCTGTTTAGGGAATGATTTTCAAATCTTTTATTTTCCAAAATTGCTGTTTGTTGGAAATCTAAGATTAAATATTACACCGAGATGGGGTCCACTTGGACTCAAATACAGTGTAGTAAATAATCTTAGAGGAATATCATTCAGGCCTTGGTTATTTTCTAAGATAGGGTTGAGTTTTCTTTCAACTGCTATCCTCTTCTGCCAAAGCCTATTTTTGAGTCCTGAGTGAGTGCATCCGGAACAAACTAATTTATTAGTTTGTTTCATTAGTTTGTATCTCATAACCACCCGGAAGGAAGTGAACACTGCGAGCATTTCACCAAGAGCCGGGAATTCTTGATCCATACCCAGTCATCTTGACTGGGTGCTATCTTTTACTACCAGGGTCAGACTTTCAAAACCTCCGAGTGATAGGTTTTAAATGCTTTCTTTACTGCTTTCTTTTAACCGCTTTCATTAGAGGTCACTCGGTTGTATTGAGAGTTGTGTAACTGCTACTAGGATTGATAGTTAAGGGATAGTTCAGAGCTTAATTAGAATTTTTGGGTGTGACATGGGAGAATGATAGTAGTACTTGGCATTTCAATAAATGATATGTCGGGTGTTGCTTATCCACCACAGATGAAGTAACACACCCAGGCCAGGGCAGTTATGAATCTGTGGTATCTTAGAATCTGTGGTCTTAAGAACATGTAAACTCATATTGTAAGTACCTGTCTGTTAAAGGGAAAGCATTATTGAGAGCATGAGAAATTAGCTGTCTGATAGAATTATCCCAAACAAAGATCTGTGTATAAAAATGGAAGTTTAATACTGCATTATCTAAATCTTGTCCAATTTTTATTCTTTTCTTCCTCTCCCTTCTGTCTACATTGTGATTCAGCTTCACGGCTGGCACAATGTGAATTTTCCCTGCTTTCATAGATGGTAGTCATCGCATTCTTAGAATAACCTTTACCCGCTTTCTAGAATAGACTTATTCGCTTTGTAGAGTAAATTTTAACGCTTTTATAATCTAGTTTAAATTCATGTCAGTAGTAGATTAATCACTTTTCAAACCATTGGAGCAATACGAATGGAAAATCTAGTAAAACGACGTGGGCCCTGCTTCTATTGCACATCCTCCAGTGAACGATCCGGTCTTACTATAAAGCTTACTGGGCCGTCAAAACGCTTAACTTTGATCCGAAAGTTGCTCAAAGCAAACGCAAGTTGGACGTCAATGAAATTGAGGAAATACGAGCGCTAGCTTATGAAAGCTCTCGAATTTATAAGGAGCGGACCCAGAAGTTGCACGATCGCCGGATTAAACCTAAGTATTTTTATGTTTGTCAACAGGTATTGTTGTTCAATACTAGGTTGAAGCTGTTCCCCGGAAAGCTCAAATCTAGATGGGAAGGACCACATGAAGTACTAGAGGTGTTCAAGAATGGAGCTGTCAGGATCCGAACTGATAGGGGCGATATAGTGGTGAATGGACAACGATTGAAAGAGTATATCGGACAGTTCGATCCGGAGAAAGAAAGCCAAGCAGTGGCAGACCCGGCTTACACTCAATAAGAAACAGCATTTAAATCATAAAAATTTCATTTCATATTACTTATTTGTACATGTGTTATTTTGTCAGAGAATATCCAAAAATCAATTAAACATTTAGAGTACTAAGACTCTAAATGTGAGGATGTTGATATTTGGAGAAAACTTAACCTTTTGGGTATCTATCTGACTTGCAGGAAATTCGAACACCAAAAAGAAGGAGCAGAAAACGAAGAAGAAAACCAGGTTCCCGGTTGGATTGAGTCCATGAATTTAAGAAAATGATTTCGGAAATTAAAGCAATTTAAAATCCGAAATAATTTTTGCAAACAAGTGGAATTAATCCAACCTATTCATGCAAGTTTAATTTAATTAAGTTAGCCCATTTACACACAAAAATGTTTTGGACAAAAATTTCCCAAGTCCAAAACAAATAAAACCAGCTGAGGCCCAATTTCATCTACCTGGGCCCAGTTCGCTTGAAATTTTGAAAATTTCAAAATCCAAAGTACAACTACGACGTTATCCCCATTTACGACGCTATCCTTGGATAGCGCCGTAGTAATAGGATAGCGCCGTAGGGATTCCTCCCACCTTAGTCCATCTACGACGCTGTCCCTGAGAACGACGCTATCCTTGGATAGCACCGTACTAAAGGCATAGCGCCGTAGCACCCTTTTCCCCCATCCCCACCTACGACGCTAAACATGGCTACGACGCTAGTATAGCGCCGTAGGCTGAGTAGAGCGCCGTAGAAACCCTTTTTCTCACCTATAAATGCCCCCACCAGTCTTCTTCTTCACTCCCATGCTGTCACGCTCCCATTTCCAGAAATCCATTCTCAAATCCCTATGCAGAACGCAGAGTTCTCGTACAACATCCTTATCCACAAATCCAAGGAGACACCATGGACAGATTCCACAGAATCCTTCCAAACTTGGGGCCTCTGCCCAGACCAGGACCACGGAGGGGAGGGTAAAACTCACATTTTCCCATCCCTGTTCATGGCCTCCATTAAACCCTTGTTTTCTTTCTCGGACTTTTTAACACAATGTGGTCTGTTTTGACTGATATTTTTTTCGGTTTTTAGGGATTTTGATGCTCTCGGTCCTAAGGAATCCTTTTGAAACCCTTCTTGAAACCCTCAAGAACCTGTTTTAAAACTGTTAAGAGGGTTACAAAGTTTGAATGATTAAAAATGAAATAAAAAGAACCAATGAGCATTAGGGTGTTATTTTGAACATCATGGTGTTGTTGGTATTTTTGTTCTTGAGATTTTAGTAAATGAGGATGAACACTTGTAGTTTTGTTCAAACTGTGTTTTTGATCTTTGATCTGCTATCACAGTGTTGTTTTGGTGTAATAAAATGGAAGACCTCTTTTTGGCATATTTGCTTATGTGTCAGGGATCTCTTGGGGAATGTATGTTTGTTTACTTATGGAAACATAGTACAAACACCCAATGAGAAGCTTCCACTTTTTTAATAAAAGCAACCCTTTGGAAAAAGACAAAAAGAGTTATTTTGGTTAATGATTGACTTGAAGTCTTTTGTTCCCAATGGAACACTAGTGTGAGTAAGATAGCAGTATTTTTGTCACCCAACTGCTATCACTTTCAAAAATCAAAAATGGGACCACTCACATCCCACTTTTATTAAATAAAACGAGTCAACCATTTTAAAATTAAAAACAGTGTTTGAAAATTTTTGGATGTTTTAACTGTCCAAAACAGTCCAAGCTTTCCAGAAATAGCAGATCCACTCCGCCACGTATTCATTGCACATTCCAATGTTCGAGCATTCCACTTCCACTTGTCCATCTCATGCCACTTCCAACAAGTGTCTCGGACTTGTTTAATAAAATTGAAAAAGATTTTAGGCCCAATGGCCAATTTTATTTTGTTTTGGGCTCCTTAGCCCATTTAAAACCAAATATTGTTTACCTGTGCTTTAAATCAAAATTCAAGTCAGAAATTTAATAATCTCACATCTAGAGCAAAGCTCTAAATGTGAGGATGTTGGTTTCTAAACTTGAATAAGTTCTGAAAATTATATAAAAATTGGATTCATCACTTCTTATCTTTTCAGGGGTAATCTTCCCATACCAGATCCTGCACCCGAAGGAACCCAGCTGCTGGACTTGCCACTCGAACTCCTTGGTGAAATTCTCTCCCGAATAGGAGAGGATGAAATCAGGGAGGTGTTTACCGCACAACGGATATGCAAAAAGCTCAGGGATGCTGGAAACCTTGCCATCGTGTACAGGCGATGCGAGGTTGACTCCTCCACTGTGAAGAGATGGCAAGAAAGGATTCGTCGGCAGAAGGAGAGATTCCTGCGAACATGTACAGCGGCAGGAAACTTTAATCTCCAGATCATCCCAGCACTCATGGCATTTGCAGAAGGGAATGAGGAACAAGCCTGTGAACTGCTGCGCCCAGGACTTGAGGACAACCATAAGGCGTCAATCTTCGTCCACGGACTGATGCTTAGGAGCAAGACGGATGGAGGCCAAGTCGAGCAAGGGGTCAGAATGATTGAGAGGATGGTGACAGATCGGTCAGTTCTTCAGTATACGGCCACCAACGTCCTCGCTTGGATGGCAGACAACCCAGACACTCCATACCTGTGGGCTGGTCAAGGAGTCAGAGTTTACTGCCCAAGGTGGCATGCACCTCTGAGAAACCGCGATTGGTGCCTGCGCTGTGAGCTTTCCAGCTACATCCACTGGCTCCGATACATGTTCTGAAGGAAGAAAGATGAATCCCAGTTTACTTTGCTTTATTTCATTTCCGTATTAGTAGTAGTATCTTGCAAGGGAGTTCTCCTTTTGCATGTGCAGGTTCGCACCAACTGCACGAGAATCCCTTGTCTCGGATGTAATTTATCTGCTTTCCCAAAAATGGAACTCAGCTGTTGAGACCACTGAACAAATCTTTACTGCCTTCCTTTTGAAAAAGATGTCTGTACAGTCCAAGATGAATAAGTGACTGTCAGACCAAAAATATGCTGTTGACACACTCCGTGTGTCAGCAGTGCCTCTTTACTGCTTTAAATTAAATAACCAGCAAAAGTATGCATAAACCTGCTCTAAATTCACGTGTTGAATTTAGGCTTATGATTAAAATTTTCAAACTTTTAAATTGGGATAATATAATTGAGAACATGCATGACATAAATTCCTGAGGTTTTGAGCTATAAAAATTTAATGATGCGATCAGCTTATTGGGTAATAAATCTGCATGTTAGAGATTTGGATTGAATAAGTTGTTAGAATTAAGCTTTGATTAAATTTGAGAATATTGTATGACATGAATCAACCCAACCTTGTGAGATTTGAGCCATGAGTCATTTTTTACTCATTCTTTTCTTTGATGTATGAATCATTTTGATTAAAGGAAACTAGAACTTGTAATTGGGACCGATTCAAGACCATGCCATATTCCAAAAATCGAGCACATGATCGAGGCACCTAGAAAATCCAAATTTTTGGCCTTCGTTTGAAATCCAAACCCAAAAATATTTTTCCCTTTAGGATTAACCATTTTGAGCCTATAAGCCTAATTTTTCTTTGAAACCCACTATATTATTCCTATCCATACAAAAGACCAAGAAATTCAAACCCAAGTGTGCAAGGATACATTTTATCAAAGGCATTAAACTTATGATCATCAATCCATGCTAATCGGTATGTTATAAACCGATTCAAAAAAAAAAAAAAACAGAGAGAGAGAGAGAGTTGAATCCCATTCAACACAAATAAATTGCAAATGACAAAGCAAATTAGACATAGTCTAATGTCATGCAATAGAAAGAGAAAAGCAAAAGAAAGAAAGAAAAATATTGATGATCATAAATTTTAAATAAAAATGCCAAGTTATGATAGATTAATTCTTGCCACTTCTTAGCCGAATAATTTCCCTTTCCTACCTAATGTTACGACTGTATGCCCCGTTACAACCCTTAAATAAGACCTCATGATCTCGATTTGAGGAAATGAGCCGGTGGCGAGTTGGTCTAATTGCAAGCTTATGGGATAATTTAATTAGATTTGACTTTGAGCGTTCAACAATTAAACCCCATTTGAGAGTGAGTGAACTTTCCGATTCTCTTATATGTGAGGCTCTTTTTCATGAGTCATGTTCGTGTCATACCTTGATTCTCACTCTTAATCTTTGCATCTTTTAAACATGATGTTCATGAAGGGTTGACAATAATGTTTGATTTGTAGGCCCGATATAGTGAGCAAGTATCATTTCGTTAAAAACTGCAATTAAGGGAATTTAATACTTATAGTTTTTGATTGTCTTATCCCAATCCAAAAAGAATGTGATTTATGAAGCCACGAAAATGAATTGAATATGTAGAGTCCGTGTTCTTAGGAACATTGACTCTGACTGCTCGGGGACGATCAGTATTAAATGTGAGGATGTTGATAATGGCCAGAAATGACCATTATTTTCAATCCATTTCCGTGTCTGAAACGGGCATTTGATCGCATTCCGGTCTTACATTAAGTAAGAAAGCAGTTGAATTGGACTGATTTATGCATAATTGTAAGAATAATAAGCTGGTATGAAAAATGCATAAATATGTAATTTTATTACATATTTATGTTAGAAAAATCCAAAAACATGAGAAAAAGAAAAGAAAAGAAAAGGAATGAAAAAGATGGGAAAAGAAATGAAAAACCCACAAAAAGTTGAATTTGCAGGGTATTACGACGCTAGACACAACTACGGCGCTAAACATGGATAGCGCCGTAGCTTGGTCTAGCGCCGTAGGAGGAAATCAAAGCAGCAGTCTGAAAAGGAGCGGACGGCGCTAAACATGGATAGCGCCGTAATCAAGCATAGCGCCGTAGAAGAAGGATAGCGCCGTAGGCTGTCCATTCAGAAGCAAAAGTGTCTTTGGGATGGAAGACTACGACGCTACACCTATAGCGCCGTCGCAAGGATAGCGCCGTAATCCACCGATAGCGTCGCCAGAATTCAAATTTCAAGGCCTGGGGGCCCATGGGCCTAGGGTTTCCCACCTATAAATAGAGGTGTTGACTCCCTGGTCTTGTCACTTCACCACATTCTCAAACTTGAAGACAAGAGCTGTTCTTGAGAGTAGTGTAGAGATAGTTAGTTAGTTAGGTTTATTTTCTTGTATTATTTACTTTATGCATGTAGTTAGCTTTGTTTAGTCTATATTTTGTTAGATTAATAGTATTCTGTGTTGCCCAGTTTAGGATAGCCACTGTTTTCATTATTTACAGTTTTATTAAACTCTTGTTTAGGTTTGAAATACCCAAATCATGGGTATTATCAAACCATTTGTTATAAAATGGGAAGTTAATCTTGAAAGTATCCCAAAATCATGAAATGGACATGGGTCCATGGATTTAATGCTTTATTTTTGGTTTCTTGACCATTTGGTCATTTTGGCTTAATGTTTCATGTGGGTTTTCTGTTTTCTTTTCATTTTTTTGGGATTCATGCATAAATGTTGGTTGAAAACCCTCATTTGGGTTTGTGGTTCATAAGTGTGTAGTTTAGTGTAGTTTTATCCACTGTTTTGCATTCCTTGCATCTTTTTTTCACTGTTTTTGGCTTGTCGTCTCATTTTAATGCATTTGTGAACCATGAATTCAAAAATAGGGCTTGCAATCGCAGAGATTGCATTACCCGAACAACAACATGCTTCTGGGCTAGCTACGACGCTAACCGCACTACGGCGCTATCCTTGGATAGCGTCGTAGGTGTGGTATAGCGCCGTAGCTACCCAGGACTTAAACAAAATATTGCCCTACGGCACTAAACCAACGGCGCTATCCTCAGATAGCGTCGTAATTTCTGTTTAGCGCCGTAGGTCCCAAAAATTCCTCTATCTCTTAGAACCCACCTACGGCACTATCCTTACGACGCTATCCTAGGATAGCGCCGTCATTTAACGTTTAGCGCCGTAGTATCTCTTCTTTTTCAAAAACTTCTAAATTTCTCAAAACCACCTACGACGCTACACCTACGACGCTATACTAGTATAGCGTCGTGATAGTGTATAGCGCCGTAATTACCCCTTTTAATCCAAAATTTATTCTCTCTTACACCAACCCATGACGACGCTGCCTTCACGATGCTATCCTAGGATAGCGCCGTCACATCTGTCTAGCGTCGTAGTCAGCATCTTCATGCAGATTTTCCATTCTCCATTTCCATCATTAATTAATTGAACCCTCTAGTCATTAATGATCCATGAGTTAATTAGCAATAATTAAATCAACAATCATTGTGATTAGAGGACCTTTGTTCAATTGCCATTAAAACAATTTTCTATAAACAAAATCATGATGACTTAAGCAGATAATCCGGACTGTAATTAATTATGGTAGGAGGGATTATTTAAGATCATCATTTGTGGACCCAATCCACAACCTTGCATGAGAAACCAATGTCTCTCATACAAGGAATCTTCTTTTATTTCTTGTTGATTTTGTCTTTGCGTGTTGTGTGTAACACTTAGTAAAGAATGCATCAGACTAATGTTGGCGGGTATTCCCTCATGGATAACTAGCTCGTAATCTGGGTATTAATTACTGAGTGTTATTTTGCATGGTCTGGATGACTGTCAGTGGAAGCCTTGGCGGTTCGCCCATCCGGGGTTATAATAGCTGGTCGGCTGACTCTCATCCAGATACAGTTTTATTTATCTTATCTTAATTTCCAAACCCAAATTCCAATCTGTAATAGGAATCAGTTGACATCAGTCAATGTTAACTGATGATCATTATAGAAGGGAAGCATGTAGGTTTTTATCCGAATTCACAGACAGTGGAGGCCCAACTGGTATTGACACTACAATTATAGGGTCTAAGCTGTCTAAATTCACTCCATCCGAGTAATTGGGAAATTGGACAGTAGATGTTTACAGTCCACCCGATTATTCTGCCATTACTTTGGTCTCCTGACCACTTCATATCTGTGTTTCACCTTCTGTCTAGACCCGCATCTATATTTTGGGTCAATTAATTTTACACTTCCCTATATCCGTATGCATGCTATTATTACGTAAATATTGTGGTCTATATTATTTTGGGATCCTTCCCTTGGACAATAGAAGTCTAGATCTTAAACAGATATTGTGTAATAAATTTCCAACAAAAATCTCTTTATAAAATCCGGATCTGAGTAAGGGATAAATTCCTCAGTTATGACTAATTCACATTCTGTCAAGGGTTGTATTTTGGGAAATTAGAAGCAGAGTCAGCGATTAGGTCTCACCTAGACTGAAAGGGTCTGTGTTTTAACTGAGAGTGTAGTACCTGTTTAGGGAATGATTTTCAAATCTTTTATTTTCCAAAATTGCTGTTTGTTGGAAATCTAAGATTAAATATTACACCGAGATGGGGTCCACTTGGACTCAAATACAGTGTAGTAAATAATCTTAGAGGAATATCATTCAGGCCTTGGTTATTTTCTAAGATAGGGTTGAGTTTTCTTTCAACTGCTATCCTCTTCTGCCAAAGCCTATTTTTGAGTCCTGAGTGAGTGCATCCGGAACAAACTAATTTATTAGTTTGTTTCATTAGTTTGTATCTCATAACCACCCGGAAGGAAGTGAACACTGCGAGCATTTCACCAAGAGCCGGGAATTCTTGATCCATACCCAGTCATCTTGACTGGGTGCTATCTTTTACTACCAGGGTCAGACTTTCAAAACCTCCGAGTGATAGGTTTTAAATGCTTTCTTTACTGCTTTCTTTTAACCGCTTTCATTAGAGGTCACTCGGTTGTATTGAGAGTTGTGTAACTGCTACTAGGATTGATAGTTATGGGATAGTTCAGAGCTTAATTAGAATTTTTGGGTGTGACATGGGAGAATGATAGTAGTACTTGGCATTTCAATAAATGATATGTCGGGTGTTGCTTATCCACCACAGATGAAGTAACATACCCAGGCCAGGGCAGTTTTGAATCTGTGGTATCTTAGAATCTGTGGTCTTAAGAACATGTAAACTCATATTGTAAGTACCTGTCTGTTAAAGGGAAAGCATTATTGAGAGCATGAGAAATTAGCTGTCTGATAGAATTATCCCAAACAAAGATCTGTGTATAAAAATGGAAGTTTAATACTGCATTATCTAAATCTTGTCCAATTTTTATTCTTTTCTTCCTCTCCCTTCTGTCTACATTGTGATTCAGCTTCACGGCTGGCACAATGTGAATTTTCCCTGCTTTCATAGATGGTAGTCATCGCATTCTTAGAATAACCTTTACCCGCTTTCTAGAATAGATTTATTCGCTTTGTAGAGTAAATTTTAACGCTTTTATAATCTAGTTTAAATTCATGTCAGTAGTAGATTAATCACTTTTCAAACCATTGGAGCAATACGAATGGAAAATCTAGTAAAACGACGTGGGCCCTGCTTCTATCGCACATCCTCTAGTGAACGATCCGGTCTTACTATAAATTACTGCAATTTTTGACACCGTGCGCTTTCGGGGGCACAGTTTCTTAACACGAGTAATAAAAACGTGACAACCTATAAATATATCCCTAATCACAACTCCGCCATCATAAATTAGTTTCATTAAATAAAACCTAAACCAGGATCATGATTTTTTCGGAAAACACTCATGTAGTGGAAATCTGTCAAAAGTTTCATGGCAGGAAATCTCATGGCAAGAAGTGATGAGAAGTATCATGGCACATATGCCGGGGACCCTCAGTGTGACAGGCTGAAGGTCAATCTATCCCGGCTGTACCATGAGGCTTGTCAACAGTTTCATGACAGAGAGGACCACAGCGCCATTTGAAATTAAAGCACCACACTTGAGTGATAAAAAGAATAACAATATTGATATATCCCTAAACCCCTTCCCGTGAATCATAACTCTTTTCATTTAATAAATTTAACCTGGTATATTTCAGAAAATACTCGTGTGCGGAAATTGTCAAAAGTTTCAGTATTCCACTCGTTTAAACCTTAAAGGCCAATTTCACAATTTCAACAAGTTTCTCAAAATATGACTTCCATAAGATGCTGTTTACTCCATAATCGTTTAAAAATTGATTTTAAGTCCGAAAATTCTGAAAACTTACCGGTAACTCGAAAACACAGAGACGATCAAGTTTTGTGTTTTAAGTTTTTCGATCCGGGTTAAGGAAACAAGTCTAAAACATGATTTTCTATCAGAATATTATTCTGTCCGAGTTTCACAACAACAGTTTCAAAAATCTGAATTCTACCATAGCAAACGAACTTCAATTTCAACGAAATTTTACAGGAAGATACAAAACATATATATCTACAAGTTTCATGTTCAACTCAAGTTCTAATTCGGCCTAGATCTAATGTCAAAATCAACCAGAAGTTCGAACCAAGAATCTATCACCATTTCAAGATCTGAATCTAAGGCAGGTTTGTTTGAGACCATTTTCGGATATCAAAACGCGAAGAAAAATTACGAAAATTTTACACAAACTAGATCAGTGTCTTATAAACGTTTTTTGTGTTTTACGTTTTTCTGTTTGAACAATTTTAGTGGTCCGAAAAATTCCCACAAGATCGCTGCGCTGTAGGGTTTCTTAGATTGGCAGATTTTAGGGTTCTTGTTTAGATCCTTATATTTAGGAGTATTTTAAATCTCCCAAAACCACAGTAAGGTTAACTTACAAGAGGTTGGACTATCCGGCTCGTCGATTCGTAGGCGTGGCTTCCATGTTCACCGTTTGACTCCTAGATCCGTCAAGATCTCCGTTCTTAATCCGGATCGGGGTTTAGAATAGAAAAAGGGATCAAGTTAGATGTAATCCCGAATCTTGAATGGAAAGGATGGACAAAATCTTACCACAAAGACGAGGGTCTCAGGATTTTCGTCCAAACTCAGTCTTCTATCGCCTTCATGCCTCCGATGACTCCGTGATTAGGGTTTGAAACGTATAGAGATTTTTGAAGGGTTTGAAAAGTGTTCGGGGTCGGAAGGTAAGCAACCGAAGTCGAAAAATCCGAAATCGGGCGAGTGAATCGCGCATAGTTCGTTGCTGCTTGCTGGCGCGGGAATCCCTTCACCCCGCGCGGCCACCGTGCGGCCTTGGCCTGGACTTCGGTCCGGGCCGGGTCCTGCGATCCGTCGAGACTTTCATTCTTAAATTAAATTTCATTTCTCATTTCCTTATGATCCTTTATTTATTTATTATATTTATTTCTTTATTGTATTTATTTATTATTTAATTATTTATTTTATGTTCCAAAATTCTCGGGTATTACAAAGGGGGTATTTATAGGCTCCAACAATCCCCACATATCGAGGAGTTAGTTAGGCAAGATTTGGGGCACAAGATTTGGGGAGGAAATCTCGATGTTAGTTGGGCAAGATTTGGGGAGGAAATCTCGGGGTTAGTTGGGCAAGATTTGGGGAGGAAATCTCGGGGTTAGTTGCAGCCAGATATGGCGCCCCCCCTTGGGCTCGGCCTGGGCCGGGCCGTGCTATCCCGTTGGGCCCTTTCTCTTCTCTTTTGGGCTTTTCTCCTATTTTCTTGGGCTTATTTATTGGGTTTTAAATCCTATCTTAATTTTATTTGGATCTCAATTAAATTTCGGGTTCAAAATATTGAGTCCATTTGTATTGGGTTCTTGTGCAACAATTTACTTAATTAAATTATCTTCGGCTTCACGGGCTCTTTGAAAATAAATTCCTTTTTAACCTTTGAATTAAATTCTCATTTCTCTTTTCATCTTTGTTTTAATTTTTTATTTATTAGTTTATGTATTTATTTATTTATTTATGTGACAAATTTCTCGGGTATTATAAGAACAATGGTTTTAATATAATATAGATGTGTGATAGTTATACATTTTAGGCAATACTTATTTAATTAAGGAAAATTTAAACAAATTTTATAATTAAGGATAGATGATCCATCTAATTAATTTTTTTTTTATGAACAGTGACGCACAAACATCGGCTAAAGAGAATCAGTCTAATTAATTGCCTCCAATGCAATAATTATATTTCATTCTTTCCCTTTCTCCATTATCGGAATAGAAATTAGCATATTAATGAGAAATAAAAACATAATGCATCTGAGGTAAAACAGGCAACTGAGAGTTGCAATACACGTCGGAGTCGGAATTGGTGGGGTGAATGCCCTGCGGCACAAATGCTTTGAAGGTTTGCATTTTTTACTTTTAACCACCGAAAAAATCGGAAGAGGTGGAGACGAGAAGCATAAATGGAAGCCCAACGAAGGTGGAAAATCAAAGTGTATTTGCTTTTCTCCAGTAAAAACATTTGGTACGACGCCTATCTTTTTTTCATTATTGCATCCGTCTTCCTCTTCCAGCATCCAGACGCTCCTGTCGCCCCACCCCGGTCTCACATGCCAACCTTGCTCTTCTACCAGCGGCGGACTTGCGTGTAGGCCAACACCCCACCTCAAATTTTTTTTTTTATAATATTATCTATATATTATTATTATTAATTTTAATTTTAATAGAGTGTAATCAAATTAGAGCATCACTATTCTACTGCTCCAATCTAAAATTAGTATTTTTTATTATTTTAATTTGACATATGAATTAGCCTTCTATATTAAGGTACTTTTGAATTAACTTGAATTTTTTTAAGGCTTTCTACTTAATGAAGTAAGAGATGAATAACCGATTCACTGAAATAACTTCAAATTACTACTTTGTTATCTTGATCATATATAACTCAATTCTCTAAGTTTGATAGAGACGATTACTTCATCTTTATGAACTCTATCTAACTTATTTTTCATCAATTGATAGGAGTAATGATGCACAGTTGTAGGATGTGATTTTCCAATTATTTATAAATTGATTGAATTAGCATTGATCTTACCAATTGCCAAACTGTGGTTGAAAATGTATCCACGACACTGAATAGTGTAAAAAGCTATACGTTTCACATTCACAAAAACGGAGGTAATATATTATATTATTCTTCTTGTGATTAAATATTTTTCATATTTTGTATTCTTTTATGATCAAATATATATAATTATTTTGTATACTTAACGTTTAAAAAAAAATATCGGCCCTACCAACCGAAAATTCCTAGGTCTGCCACTGTCTTCTACCCTCATGTCTAGCACATGCAGCATCTACTGAATTTATATATATTTAGCATGCTAACGGAACCTAGTCACTGTCAAATTATTATAACTCAAATATATTTTGCATATACTAATGTCTAATAATCCGGGTCCGATCAGTCTTCAATGACTTTTATCCTTATTTTACATGCGTAAATCTTCTTCATATTTACACTTTTTCCTAGTTTCTCTTTCATTTTATCCTTTGTAGAATTCTACAGATTCCTTAGTCTTTTATGTTTCCTGCTCGTAATCATTGGTTATTGGATTATGAAGTGTATTAAAATGGCAGTGGTTGCATCAGAAGTATTTGGTTGAGTAATCTTCATTTAATCCTATGAGAAACTGAACTAACAAGTCATTGTAATCATTAACCATCAGTGATTTTAGGCAGTCAGGATTATTAGTTGGGAATGGTTTCACAGCATCGTAGTTACTCCACATCATCTTTAACTTTGTATAATAATACCTTGTAACAGAGATAGATCCTTGAGTGAAATTGACTATTTGCCGCTTTAACATCAAAATCTGAGCTCCATTCATTTTTCCATATCAGTCCGAAGTGAGAAGGCAGATGTATTGTGCAAAAACTGACGAGACAATTCTGGGGTAATGGAAATTTTTCAACCAAGTTAAAACCATGTAATCGACGCGTTTCCACAGCCTATAAGTTGGATCATCAACTGGAGGAGGTAGAAATGTGCCAGTAATAAATCTATCCTTCGATTTGATGTAGAGCGCTCTTTTGACTGCAATTACCATTACATCCAATTAGTTCCATAGAGAAGCACCGTGGTGAGTTGCAAGTAGGGGTGATAACGAATCGAGTCGAGCTCAAGTAGTGGGGTAATCGAGCTTGACTTGATGGCATTTTTGAGCTACTATACTACAAGAAATTCACGGCAAGGCAACGATTTAGCGACGAGATTTTATTGTAGTCGTCGCCTATAACCTCATCGCCTGGCGGATTTCGTCGCCTAGACCGCTAGGCAACGAGATCATTTCATCCCGTCAAATTCTTGTAGGTACTCGAGTCGAGTAGTCGAGCTCAAGCTCGAGCTCGACTCGAGCTCGACTCGATTCAAGTTCGAGTAGCTCAAGTATTTTTTTAATCAATCGAGTCGAGTAGTCGAGCTACTCGAGTTCGATAATTTATTTAATAATTTTTTTCTTCTCGAGCTTGAGCTCGAGTCGAGTACTTGAGCTTATCGAGTATTTTTTTTTTGCATTTTCCTTTTAAAATTTTTTTAAAAAAAGAAAATGATTCGAATACTCAATACTCGACTCGAGTTCCCGTATCATATACACGCGACTCGAGCTCGAGCTCGATACTCGAGTGCCCTACTCGACTCGCTCGAATAGCATGAGTTGATTTTTTTTCGAGCCGAGTTCCGAGTCGAGTTCGAGTACCTCTACTCGTTAATCACCCCTAGTTGCAAGAGAGGTTGATCTAAAAACAGTAGTGGTAGCCATCGAAACTCAAATCGAAGCTCAAATCAGGTAAAGAGGAATCTAAAAACTGGTCCAATAAGGACCCAAGCAAATAAACAGACCCAATAACAGGTGTTAGCCAATTCCTTCCCGGGCTTCATCCTTATGTCGACCATCACCATTATGCACTGCCTTGCTGCATGGTAACTGAGTTCATAAAACATCCAATAGTGGAGAAACTCAAGTTTGCAAGTGAAAGAGTGCAAAGTGGGAATGATTTCAACGTGTGTTGATTCAATAGTGTTGCCACTATAAATAATACAAAGAGAAATCACAAAAAAATCCTTGAAGATTGGATCATATCAAAATAATAACTATTTACAAGGAAAGAATATAATCTAATTATGGAATTAGCTTAACACCCCCCTTCAAGCTCTGCGTGGGGTGAAGGCACACACGGAGCTTAGAACGCAAAGATTCAAAAGCTGGACGAGACACACTTTTGGTGAAGATGTCAGCAAGCTGAAGTTGTGAAGGCACAAATCAGGTAGCCGGTCTGCATGTAGAGATGTAGTCATGAATGAAGTGGCAATCAACATCGATATGCTTAGCGCGCTTGTGTGAAACAGGATTTTGACTAATAAAAACAGCACTGTTATTGTCACACAAGAGGGTAGGCAGGCGACAGATGGGAACTCCGAGATCAGTGAGAAGATTGGAGAGCCAAATAACTTCCTCAGCGGCTTTAGCAAGAGTTCGGTACTCAGACTCACAGCTAGAGCAGGCAACTGTAGGTTGTTTTTTAGCACTCTAAGAAACAAGATTTCCACCGAGGAAGATAGAGTAGCCATATGTAGAACGACGAGTATCCGGACAACATGCCCAATCCGCGCCAGAATAACCGAGAATGGAAAAATTCGAGCGTTGGGTGAAGGAAATGCCAAGATGAATAGTACCCTTGACATACGAAGGATTCGTTTGACTACATCAAAATGCTCTTCCGTAGGGGCCTAAAGAAACTGATTGACGTGATTAAATGCGTATGAAAGATCTGGCCAAGTGATGGAAAGATACTGAAGAGCTCCAACCAAGGAATGAAAGAAAGATGGATCTCCAAAGGGATTGCCACGCTGCTGAAGACATGTACCCACAGCAAGTGGAGTGGCAACCGACTTGGAGTTTAGTAGCTTAGCTCGTGATAAAATGTCGTGAGCATACTTGGATTGGCCAACAAAAAGACCATTGGATTGAGGTGTGATTTCCAAACCCAAGAAATAATTCAATGCTCCCAAGTCTTTAAGGTCAAATTCCTTGCTAACACGGGCAATGAACTGGCGAAGTAGAGAGGGATTGTTGCCAGTCAGTACAATATCGTCCACATAAAGAGGGAGGAAAATAACGTTAGATCCCCGATGATGTGAAAATAGAGAGGGATCACAACGACTTTGTCCAAAGCCAATGCTAGATAAAAAAATTGCTGAAGTGTTGAAACCAAGCAAGGGGAGCCTGACGAAGACCATAAATGGCCTTCTTGAGGCGACAGACATGCAACGGATGTGAAGGATCTACGAAGCCCAGTGGTTGAGCGATGTAGACGGGTTTAGTTAAAACGCCATTTAGGAAGGCATTTTTCACATCCAACTGATGAAGTGGGCAACCAAAGTGCTCTGAGAGAGCTAGAACGACACGGACAATCGTAGCCTTAACTACCGGACTGAAAGTATGATGAAAGTCGGACCCCGGGAGCTGAGTAAAGCCTTGAGTAATAAGGCGAGCTTTGTATCGTTCAATGCTACCATCGGATTTATACCTAGTGCGAAACACCCATTTTGAGCATACGATATTCGTGTTTGAAGGAGGAGGAACAAGATCCCAAGTGTGACTTGCATGAAGGGCATCCATCTTTTCTTCCATTGCCAGCAGCTAGTGTGGATGTTTGGCAGACGACTTGAAACCGCGAGGTTCCAGGGCGGAACAGGACAAAACTAAAGCATGGAGAAGTGGTATTGTGGCAATATTGACAGGATATCGTGGCTTAAAAATTCCATCCTTGGCCCGAGTGATCATGGGATGAGTGTTAAGCGAGGCCGGCGGTGGGGTGAGTGCCGGCGACTGTGATGGGGCTGGAGAGGACGGTGGGGTGTGGGATACCGGCGGAGAGGCAGGCTATTGTGGCGGAGAAGCAGGCGGCTGGGGGGTTGCCGCTGGGAGCGGGGGTGGCGTTTCATGAGGCGCCGGACCCAACACTGCCGGTGGTGGAGGAGGATCAGTAGCAGGACCCGGTAAGCAAGACACACAAGGAGGAAAGAGAGATTGAGCAGACCGGGTTGGTCGAGCAGATACCGATGGTGGCATGGTGCGAAAGGCAAGATCCTCAAAGGATGAAACATCCAAAGCTGTGCAGCCGAGCCAGAGCAGAATAGGGAAAGTAGCACTCATCAAACTGGGCGTGTCGCGTAACATAAACGTGAGAAGTAGCGGGATCATAGCAACGAAAAGCCTTGTGAGAAGAAGAATAGCCCAAGAAAATACCCGACACGCTACGAGGAGCAAGATTGTGAGGCGCATAGTCCGTAAATAGGGATAGGTGCGGCATCCAAAGGGTGTGAAATTAGGTTAGTAAAAAGCACTGCCATACAAAACCTGAAAAGGCGATATATTACCAAGACGGGCGAGGGCAACCTATTTATAATGTGAGTAGCGGTGGCGAAGGCGGCAAACCAGAAGATACTTGGTACATGAGAATGAAAGAGCATAGATAACCCCATTTCTGTAACATGTCGATGTTTGCGCTCCGCACGACCATTCTGCTGAGGAGTGTAAGGACACGATAATCGATGAAAAATTCCATTGGACTTAAAGAAGCCCCGAAGACGAGTATTAGTGAACTCAGTTCCTCCATCACTTTGAAACTGTTTAATAGAGCCATGAAAATTGATTGCAGACGAACTTGTGAAATTTAACAAATACTTCATAAAATTCAGATTTAGCAGGCAGAGGAAAAATCAAAGTGAATCTGGAATAATTATCCAGAAAAATAGCATAATAGCGGTACCCCTCAACAGTAGGAATGTACGAAGGACCCCATAAATCACAATGTATCAAGTCTAGCACAAAATTTGAACGCTTATTACTTATGTGAAAACTCAGGCGCTTGCTCTTAGGAAGCGGACAAGAGGAACATAGATTAGGTTTGGGCAACAAAGAAGTAAGAGATAAATGTCCAGACTTATTTAATAAAGAAATAACGTCGAATGGGACATGTAACACCCCCGTTTCCACGCCCAGCTTTGCAGCGGAAGTTACCAATTGGAACCCGGGGTTGTTACCGCCACGCCTCCCGATTAAGCTCGCATTTGCCTTGCATTTGCTAACTTAATCGAAAAGCGCTAAGGCTATTTTTAAATTTAATTCTAACAATACTTTAAATTGACTTATTATTTATAAAAATATATCTTTGGAATAATATAATACTTCCTCCGTTTTTTAAAGATAGCTACTGACCAACCCAGCACGCAGTCCAATGCACAATTTAAACCATTAATAACTCAAATTCGGTAGAAGTAAAAATTCTAAAACTTCGGTATTTAAAAACTACAAGATGAGACGAATCTAACAAGATCTCACTTGGCTATATTTTAACTTGTATATCTATGATAAAACTTCAAATCAAAGTGTTTAAGTGAATAGTGTCAATTTTACCAATGTAGCTATCTTTTCTAAACGGAGGGAGTACAATTTATAAAGTATGACGATTATAATTTACCGCTGCGAAAACAATTTTTTTTTTCATATTAACTAAAGTTTAAAAATAAGACTTTACTAGCTAATTTGCGAAAGCAAGGTTTAATAAATTTAAAGGAATATATTTCACTCGGGTAAAAATATCAGAGTTTACAAAATATGATAACTATCATTTTCTATTTAAAACGGCAATCTTATGGCTAATAAAAAAATAATTTAAAAACCAGTGTAAAAGTGATACTGACACCCATGCCCGTGCCCATGCCTCTTAGTAGGTCTACATATATCAAACCCTGTAAAAGGGAGTAAGTAAAATTTATCAGCCCACTGGCTGAGCAAGTAGATTATTGTCCCTTGGACAAAAACAATTTAATATTACTCAAGAGTAAATGGCATGTCAAACCAGTTGCAATAATTCAATCCACATGTAGCTCGACTATGATGCCTACACCCGGGGTATCTCATAAGACCTAGCATGCCCTCATAATGACAGAAGTCAAAATATGAGTACACAAGGATAGCCCTACATTGCGATCTAGAAAATGACTGTGAGACCCTTGGTCAAACACAATCATGTTCATGGGAATCCCTTGGATAAACCACGAAATATCTCACGAAGATATCCACCTCTGGGGTATATCTCGCATAATAACAATCAATAATTCACATGCCATACACTGAAATTTAATAATTCACATACATGGCCTAGCCCAAAATATTTTAACACATAATGGGACATAACCTCTCCATAAATTACTTGCATGAATAAACCCTAGAATTATTAAAACACAAAAGAATTTAGACATGCAAAAATACTCTTGGGACAAAGCCCGCAGAACAAAAATTTACTTACAGTTTTTTCCAACGAGAGCTACTTAACTTTTAGAAACTTGAATATTCTCACCACGAGCTTACAATCTAGACTTCCCTCTCACTTCTCTTTATTATTTTCTATAGCTGTTCTATGTCCATGCACACTTCTTTGCCCGGTATTTATAGCCTCTGTTAACCCAACAAAATATGGAGCCCATCTCTATGGTGGAGGCCCATCTGTTTTCGGTTGCCCAGCCCAGTCAAAAATATATCCGGAAGAAAGACGCGTAGCCCAGAAGATATATCCGGAGGTGGATGTGTGGCCCAGTCCGGAAGAGCCCAGTCCGGAAGAAGGGTTCAAGGCCTGGTATATCAAGGAGGCCTCAAACATATCAAGGAGGCCTCATCTAGAGTAAGGAAACATCAAATCAGGGAGGCCTCATCTAGAGTAAGGAAACAAATCAAGGAGGCCTCATCTAGAGGAAATATATCAGAGAGTGATGCGGCCGCATAAGGAAACAGATCAAGAAGAGATTATGGAGCAAAGTAGCTTGAGGAATCAACACCACTATGGAGGCCATCCTTAAGGAAACAAATCAAGGCCGGATCATGGGGAGTTCGTAGCCTGAAGACTCTCACTACTATATATGCACCAAGCGGCACCATATGCGAAGGGAGCTCCAACACTCCTCGAGAGATTTTTACTTATTTTACAGTTTTCTTGCATTTTATCGCTTTCTGTTCTTAAATTCTTTTACTGCTTTCTTCAATTCCTGTAATTTGTTTACTAGTTTTCTTGTAATCCTTCCCCCAAATTCGTAATAAAAGAGAGATCTTTCCTCCCAAGATTTTCATCGTTAACAAATTCGCACGCCCAGTGGGACCAGATTCGATACCATATTCGCTTCGAGTTGTGTATGCGTCTTAGATCCGGAAGAATCATCGTCGATCTGACACAAGAGTTTGAAAACATGTCTCTGCAAGACCAGACAATCCAGCGAATATCGGATGAGGACGCCAGCGAAACGGCGAACATCACCTCACCACAGCAGGGGATAATGCAGATCCCTACTCTGTCGGAACAAATGCGGCTATCGATGACCGAATCGATGGCCGAATTCATGCCTTTGCTTACAAGGCACTTGATGGACGTCCTGCGGCCTGCCATGGCCGACCAAACCAGCCAGATATGCGGTTCCTTGCTCGATGGAGGCCTCCCGGCACCCAGTACTACTATGGCACCTAGCACTCCGTACCCGGGACCGTCAGGAGGCCAGCAGCGAATGTGGGGAAACACACCTGGCCAGCCGCCACTCCGGGACTCTGGAAGCGTGGCCAGTATGTTTCCACATTCATATCAGACAACTGCACCAGGCATGCCGAATCTGGGTTACTCGGCACCTCCCATGCCGGTATATGCTCCATCAAATCCTTTGATGGCGACCAGCGCCGCACCAGGCTGCATGGCGGCCGGTCCGAGCATGGCGCCAAGACAGGCGGCACCTCAGGTGCCGAACATCCCAACTGCATCATATGTGGCGGCCCCTCTCAACCCGGGCTGGATGCCACCAACCCTAGGGGGCAAGCTCCACAGACAGGCGGAATGATGGCGGCTTCCATGCCAATGGCCGCCACTCCCATCCACACAGGAGGACACGCTCCACAACTAGGTGGAGCACCCACAACACCTGCCGCCATGCCTCCTACGCAGGCACCAGTGATTTCACCGGAGTTGGTTGCAGACATGATGCAGCAGCACTTCGGGATTCAACTAAAGCCGATGGAGCGGCCTACATACCGGAAGCCATATCAGGACTGGGTAGATACCATGCAGCCCTATCCAAGGGGCTTCAAGATGCCGGAATTCACTTTTTTTTTTCAGGAGATGATGGCAAGTCTACAGTGGAGCACGTCGGAAGGTTCACAGCCCAGTGCGGGGAAGCAGCGGCCAATGACTGGCTGAAACTAAGATTGTTCAGCTCATCCCTCACCGGACCTGCCTTCGCGTGGTTTGCCTCATTGCGGCCTAACTCAATCCAGAATTGGGCCGACCTCGAACGTGCATTCCATGATAGGTTTTACACTCCACTGTCTACGGTAAGTCTTGTAGACCTAAATAACGCTAAGCAATATGCTGATGAAGCAGCAAGTGCGTTTATTAGTAGGTTACAACGGCTGAAAGGCCGATGTTCCATAGCAATCCCCGAAAGGGAAATAGCTAATATTGCAGTGGCAAATATGTTGCCAAGACTGAAGGAACATTTAATTGTGCAGGATGCGACTCACCTTGCCCAGTTGGCCGAGAGAGTGGCCCGCTTGGAGAAGTTCCTGGAGGAACATGAAGGGAGACGTCCTACGCATCGAGTCCACTTCGAGGAAGTGATATTCCGCGACGAAGAGGACGAACCAGTGGAAGTGGCTGTTGCAGAACTGGTCCGGACACCCAAGCCACACACTTGCACAGCCCTTAAGCCGCCTAAACAAAGGGAGGCCAAATATAAACCTGAAGAGGACCTCTTCGATATGAGCAAGGCGGACCAAGTGTTCGATGCCCTACTCAGGGATGGCGTGATTAAACTGCCTGAAGGGCAAAATTTACCAGCGGCCGAAGACATTCGGGGCCGATCATTTTGTAAGTGGCATGACTCATACACTCATAGAATTACCAAATGCCGGAGTTTTAAGACTGCCGTACAAAATAAGATTAAAGAAGGGCGTCTGAAAATTGCAGGTATGAAAGTGGACCTAGACCCATTTCCACAACTTCGTGTGGGTGCTGCTGGGCTTGTTCCGAACCCAGACGATGGCGGCTCTAGCAGCCGGGTAGATCAAGAAGGGGAACGCGTTGAGATCGATGAACAAGATGACGACTTGTTGTCGGATGAATCTGACACTGAGAAAGAGAGAGAAAAGGAGTTGTACAGCAAGCAGCCCAGGTTCAGACATATGACTACGGAGGACTTTGCAAGAGTCCTGAAAGCTGAAGAGGATGAGCATCAGAAGAGGAGGAATCCTCTATTGAGGATTGAAATTCCAAAACCTGCTATGGAGATACGCGACAATGGGAAGCACCAGCCCGCCACTCGAGACTACAGGCAAGGAGTGGAAGTGGTGCCAACTTTGATGAGGCGTCCAGAACATCCTGCTGAGGCTGATAGATGGATGAGGAACAGGACAGGAGGCAGGGTTACTCAAAAGGAGCCGCCACCTATGACCAGGAGTCAGTACAGGCGAGCTCAAAGAAAATATGCCGAGGAGATGCGGCAATGGGAAGCCCAGATTCATAAGTTGGAATCTTCCAAGCCTCGGAAACCAGTACAACCCACCTACTTCAGATCTCAAGGGGAAACCTCCGAACAGCGGAGGCCCGTACATGAAAGACTACATTATCCGGATGGGAAGCCTCCGTACAAGAAGCACAGTTCCCCTATACCACCTCGAAGGCCTGTGCATGAACGGCTTAGAGATGATAGGGGGAGGTCACATGAGGCCTTGAGGAGGCCACATCCTCCATCACCTCCCTCTAGGAGGCCGCATCCTCCATCACCTCCTTCCAGGAGACCACCTCCCTCCAGGAGGCCACATCCACCATCACCTCCCGCTAGGAGACCAGTGCGGGAAAGGTTACAATGGGCCGAGCGGCAGCATCTGATGGCGCCTCAACCTGAGACCACAGAACCTAGCAATCGGTATACAGCTTCCAGGGACAAGGGCAAAGCGGTCGTCGCAACCTAGTTAAGTACAGAAAAAGCCGAAAATGAACCATGGGCAGATAAATTCATGGAGAGGCTTAGTCGCATGGGTGATCCGGGGACCGCCAGAGAAATGGCCATGATGAAGGTTCTCACCAGGTTCTTTGCTTACATAGCGGCCCATCAGGCCGGTGAATGTGGAACTGAAAGCGACAGTTACGAGGGATTCATGACCTATTGCAGACACCTTGATAAAAAGGCGGAAAAGCAGCCTGAGACACAACCAACCAGTGAATTGTCGCAAATACACTTCGGTACGGTCACTTCCAAAGATGTGGAAGCTGCCATGAAGGCTAGTCAAGAGAAGCCTAAAGTCGGTATAAATGCTATAGGTGTCATGACCGAAGATCTTGACATGCTAGATGGTATGGAGCTCGACGAAGGAAACAACCTGGACATGGAGGAGGCAAACCTGGATGATGCCTTCTGGGTTGGTCTAGAAAACGAACTCAAGGCAGCGGGCTATGAATATGAACAAGAGGAAGAGCCAATGGATCCTGCTGTACCAATGCAAGTGGTAGGATTGGCCACAGATGAGGAGGTAAGCGATGTTGAGTCCGAAATATGGGATGAAGAGGAACCATCATTTGCTAGGCTCATTGAGGAGATGGATGAAATGATAACAGAGCTCTCCCATCCGACCAGTAATCTCCTTGAGGAGTTAGGTGGCCAGTCTGTTCAAGGGCCAATGATGCCACAGTTCGCCAAGCCGGAAACATCCCAGACTAGGCAGTTGAAGCCGTTGTACATCAAAGCTCACATTGACGGGCGTCCGATAAACAGGGTGTTCGTCGACAATGGGGCAACAACAAATGTGATGCCAATGTCCACTTTAAGGAAGATCGGTAAGAGTGAGAAGGATCTCATCCCCACCAGAGTCAGGATGTGCAGCTTTGTGGGAGAAGCCACTCAACCTGCGGGATTCATAACGGCAGACGTCACTGTGGGATCCAAGACAATCAAAGTAGCGTTCTTTGTGGTAAAGTCGAGAACTTGTTACTCGGCATTACTGGGACGGGATTGGATTCACATGGCACAATGTGTCACATCCACCCTACACCAACAGTTGCTCATCTGGAATGATGATCGAGTAGAGCTGGTGGAGGCAGATCCCCAACCTTTCACAGGACACGACCGCAACAACGATGAGGCAGTCTTTTACTTGGAAGACATCCAGCCTGCGTCAGCTCTGATTGGGGTGGACTTAGACCTCGAGTCCATTGACTTCACTTTCAACGGCTTCAAGCTACATCCGGTAGACGGCCGACACGAGTCCTCAGATTCTACATGATGAATAGCCAAGATATCTACAAAGACTTACTGCAGCGGCTCGCCACCACAGAGATGATGATGGGTGCCGAAGATAAGTCCAAGAGTCTAAATGATAAAAGGCCATCTGAGTGGCCATCTCCTGTGAAGCGGACGCTACCTAGTCCGGAAGCCAAAGAACCACTTGTGGACATCAACCTTGGAACAGATGCCGAGCCAAAAGTCACCAAGGTAAGCGCTTCACTGCCAGAGGAAGAGGGGCGCCAACTAGTGGAGCTGATTCAGAAATACAAAGATTGTTTTGCGTGGCAGTATACAGATATGCCAGGACTCTCAAGAGAACTAGTGGAGCACAAATTGCCAACTCATCCTGAGTTCAGGCCTCACAAGCAGCCGCCTAGACGTTTTGATCCAGACACTATTCCAAAGATAAAGGCCGAGATTGAAAAGCTTCTTAGAGCATGTTACATTAGAACGTGTCGCTATGTAGAGTGGCTTGCTAATATTGTACCTGTTGTGAAGAAAAATGGTCAATTAAGAGTCTGTATAGATTTTAGAAATTTGAACTTGGCAACACCTAAGGATGAGTATATAATGCCTATGGCCGATATGCTTGTTGATGCGGCCGCCGGCTACAATTTTTGTCATTAATGGATGGTTATTCTGGATACAACCAAATTTTTATTTCTGAAGCTGATGTGCACAAAACTGCTTTTCGTTGCCCGGGGCCTGTCGGCATCTTCGAATGGGTGGTCATGCCTTTTGGCTTGAAGAATGCCGGGGCAACATACCAAAGGGCCATGAACATGATTTTTCATGATCTAATTGGCCACACGCTTGAAGTTTACATTGATGACATCGTAGTCAAATCATGTGAATTTGGCCAGCACTTGGCCCATCTGGAGGATGCCTTCATCCGAATGAGGCAACATAGATTGAAAATCAATCCAGCTAAGTGTGCCTTCGGAGTGGCAGCAGGGAACTTCTTAGGTTTCCTGGTGCATGAGAGAGGCATCGAGGTAGATCACAACAAGGCCAAGGCCATCCTGGAAGCCCGCGCACCATCCAATCTCAATTAGTTACAGTCACTGATAGACAAGATTAACTTCCTAAGGAGATTTATTGCTAATGCTGCAGGGAAGATGAAAGCGTTCACTACCTTACTTAAAGGAAGAAAGAACGAAACATTTCTATGGACAACGGAACATCAAGGAGCCTTTGAAGAAATAAAAAGAGCGTTGGGCAACCCTCCAGTGTTAGTGCCACCAAGGCATGGGGTACCGCTCAAGCTATATGTGTCAGCCTCCGAAGAATCCATCGGGTGCCTACTTGCACAAGATGATGAGAACGGCAGGGAAAGGGTTATCTACTACCTTAGCAAAACGCTACAAGGGCCGGAGGTAAGATACACTGCGCTGGAGAAGCTATGTTACGCTCTAGTATACTCCTGCAGTAAATTAGAACATTACATGCTGCCAAGGACAGTCTAAGTGGTGGCGCCATTCGATTTGGTAAGGACGCTTCTGCATAAGCCGGCGTTGAAAGGTCGCCAAGCTAAA
The DNA here is from genome assembly GCA_030278955.1 of Hygrophila difformis. Lineage (NCBI taxonomy): Eukaryota > Viridiplantae > Streptophyta > Magnoliopsida > Lamiales > Acanthaceae > Hygrophila > Hygrophila difformis. The sequence continues at coordinate 41,983,909 of JAOANR010000014.1, forward strand.
TGGGCAATGAAAATCAGTCCCTTCACTCTTGTGCACGTCCCTCAGAAAGCGGTCAAGGGCCAAGCGTTAGCTGATTTCCTAGCTCAACATCCCTCATTAACCATGCCAGAGGACCCCATGGAAGTCTCCTTCATAGGATTCGAACCATGGGAACTGACCTTCGATGGATCTTGTGCAAGCAGCGGCTCGGGAGCCGGTATTACAATCACTAGCCCTCCGGGGCAACATTGGAAGCTTGCACGGGGACTGGAACCAGGCACCACAAACAATCAAGCGGAGTATGAGGCTTTAATTTTTGGCCTAGAAACAGCACTGCTCAAGGGCGCGAAGTCCATTACGATTTTTGGAGACTCCGAAGTCATCCTGAAGCAATTAACAGGAGAATATGAATGCAAGAGTCCAAGGCTAATTAAATGCTACGAGACAGCATTAGAACTCTTGTACAAATTTCAGACGTTACCATCACACACGTGCCTAGAAGTCAAAATCAAGAGGCCAACAAAGCTGCCCAACTCGCTTCAGGATGGCAGACTAGTCGCCCTAGAGGGGCACCATGTATCGCTACCATCGCGAATGAATCTGAAGACCAACAAGGAATCCCTCCCCAACATTCCAATGATGATTGGAGGACTGAAATAACACGATACCTCGAGAACCCATCACTTGGAGGAGACAGCTCGCTAAAAATCAAATCTTTACGATACACATTGATAAATGGTGAGTTATTCCGAAGGGCGGTCGTTGGATTGCTGCTCAAGTGTGTAGGTCCCGAAGAGGCTAAGCTGCTAATGGGAGAAGTCCACGAGGGAATATGTGGCTCCCATAGTGCAGGGCCTAGCATGAGATGGAGTATTCATCGCCACGGATATTTCTGGCCAACTATCATGGAAGACTGCATTATCTACGCTCGGGGTTGTGAGGCTTGCCAGAAACATGGGCCAATTCAAAGGGTACCGGCGGAAGAGTTACACACAGTCATCAAGCCTTGGCCATTCCGTGGCTGGGGGATGGACATCATTGGAAAAATTCATCCACCGTCATCCAAAAACCATGCATTCATACTAGTGGCCACTGACTACTTCACCAAATGGGTAGAAGCATGGCCAATGAGGAAGATCGACCAAAACGATGTAATTAGGTTCGTGACTGAGCTCATGCATCGATTTGGGATTCCCCAAACAATCACTGCGGATCAAGGGACCGTGTTCACTGGCGAGAAGTTCTTAGCTTTTGCTAAAGAATTCGGGATTCGCATATATCACTCCACTCCATATTACCCCCAAGCAAACGGTCAAGCTGAGGCCACCAATAAGATCTTGATAAGTATGATAAAAAAAGGCAGTAGGTGAGAAACCAAGGAAGTGGCATGAGGCTCTGACAGAAGTCCTATGGGCTTACAGAAACTCTAAGTCTACCGCCACTGGCTTCACACTATATTATCTGACGTATGGTCATGACGCCGTTCTACCTTTGGAAATCACAGTCCCCTCTCTAAGAGTGGCCCAACAACATCACTTAGACTTAACTAAGTATGAAGATGCCATGTTACAAGAGCTGGAGACAGCAGATGGCGACAAGCTTACCGCCCTGGAAAATATCCGTCGCCAAAAGATGAGAATGGCGAGACATTACGACAAAAGGGTTCGAGGCAAAACATTTAGCGAGGGAGACCTAGTATGGAAGGTGATTCTACCCTCGGGGGTGCGTGACAATGAAACAGGCAAGTGGTCTCCAAATTGGGAAGGACCATTCATTGTTACGCAAAGACTACTTAATGGTGCATACAAACTGATGGACATCGATGGCCAAGAACACAAATAGAGTATAAATGCAAAATATCTCAAAGTGTTCTATCCATCAGTGTGGGAATCTGAATAAGAAAAGTAAGTGCATCAAAAGTTTTTGAGCCGATCACAAGTTCGGCCAAAAAATAACAATAGTAGCCTAAAAACAAGACTTGCCCACCACAAGGCCGATGATGACCCGGGGTGACGGTGGGTGACGACCGCGGGTGATAAAGAAGGCGACCTCCAGATGCGGCCAAGGCGCAGGTTGCGGCCTCGGGGGTAGTGGCGGCCTCAATGGTGGCGGCCTCTGGGCAATAGAGTGGCGGCCTCCCAAGGCCAAGGTGATGGAGGCCTATTATTTTAATTTTAAGCTTATATACTTTTATATTTGGTTTAGCGTATCCCACTTAATTTTTGAGCTAGTGGCACAACTCAAATTGTTGGAATTACTATTATAAGCTTTTTTATAATTATTATTATTTGTCTTGGTGCATCCATTCAACTTTTATAGTCATACAATGGTTATCAAATTAAACATAGCTTTCTTAATAATTTTTAGGAATAAGAACCTGAAACGTCTTCTATACATGAATCGATAATGGCCAATTTAGTGATTGTACCAATTTCGTCCTGGAGGAATTTCAACAAAGTATTTTCATGTTTCTAGGGGCATTTCAACAAATTCTTTTCAGCACTAAACTATACAAACTCTAAGTTTTATGGGGAAAAACTAGAAATTTAAAGTTCAAGGACCTAAAAAATAGTTTTTTTACAATGCCCCAGGACGAAATTGGTCACAATAGAATATTTACATGACTATTTTTGTAATTAGCAAAATTAAACGACGAAATTGGTAATTATCAATACATAGAATATGTTTCCAGTTTTTATTATGTATTTATATTGTCACTACTATTAACAAATTCAACTTAGCTTTTATTAACCTTTGTGACACCACTTAAAAAAAAAATTATTAATCCACCACTGAAGAGATGTGATATAGTGTTGTTATTAAGATCTTTGCATACAAATATAAGCCTATTTATTTAGCTTGAGGTACATTGGCATTATTCATGCATATTTATGTGTTATTCCCATCAATATAAATGCTCTATAACTATCTATAATATATAAAGTGTATTCATCTTATGAATAGTGGTGGACTATTAATGGGCTTAAAAAATAATTAAGTTTAATTGTTAGTTTTGAAATTTCATTGGGCTTTAAGGAATTTAAAACTTATATTTTACTATCATTTTTAGTTATAATTAATACTTTTAATTTAAAAGAATATATTTTAATAAATTATTATAGGAAATGATACATATTAATTGATGAAAATAAAATAATGGAATTGATTGTTTAAACTAATTAAAAATATATATCATCTTTTTTAAATTAAATTTAACTAAAAATAATGTGAAAGTTGTTCAAGAAACTTTTTTGGATGAAATTTATATATTTAAACAATTAACTATAATTTCGATTGTAAGACTAATAATATAAATATCTAAACATTATATATACTCCATTTTTTTTAAATGTTACATTTTGGTTTTTTTACTATTCATTATAGCACTTTGACTTCTATTTTTGTTATAGTTATAGAAGACAAAATATAGCCAAGTGAGATCTTGTTGGATGTAATACCCGCGTTTTTTAATAAAGAGAAATGGAATTAAATTCAAACACAAAAAGAATTTCAATTCCAAGAACCCGTGAAGTCGGAAATCACGGGAGCCAAAAGTCGACGAAGTCAAAGTCGACAAATTAAAACTCGACGAATTCAAGATTTTGAATACGAAATAATTTCGAGTTCGAAAGAAATTTAGAAATAGGAACTTATAACCCGAGAATGACCCGAAAAATCGAGCCCGAGATCGTAGGAGGTCGGAAGCCCGAAAGAGGGGAGAAAAGGCCCGAAGGATCGCATGGCCCGGCCCGGACCGCAGCCCAGCCGGGGCTCGCGCGGTCGCGCGCCTAGACTGCGCCACCAAGACAGCAGCTGCAACATGACGCATTTTCGCTTTTTCTTGCCTTATTTTCGACCCTTAACGATGGAAACTCAATCACCATCGAGTGAAGGGTATTAGGGACGAATTATAGTTGATCTTTGGCCATATTTTCCAATCCCATTGACCTCCATTACCCTCACATTCTCCCCCAACTCATTCAAACCGAAAATCCCAAGTCTCTTGTGTTCTTGAACTTCCGACGAACAACCCGGAGCAAGGAGGACTTGGAGAAGAAGTGTTCAGGCCTTAGTTAGTGGTAAGATGTAGTTTTGAACCTTCATTTCATTGTTTTCGTCAATTTAGATTCTAACTTTTAGATTTACAGTCTTAAAAACACAAATCGGGGTCAAATGAGAGGAGACAGAGTGATTTGGACGTGTTCGGAGCAAGCGTGAGGGCCCCGATCGATCCAAAAACATACTAGAACTCTCATTCAGTAAGTCAGTGCCTTACTATCAATCTCGGTGGCTTAGGAATGTTCGTAACAAAAAATTTAATCAAAACATAAAAATCGGACCTAAAGAACTCACCTTTGCGCGGTTTCTGAAATCCAACAAAAACTCCTATTTCGAGTATCCGAAACGAAAAACCCCAAACTGAAGTTTTGTTCCTAACACCTTAATCTAGGTTGTGTCAAATTTTCAAGAATTTTTATCGAGTTTTGATCCCTGAAATTGAATCTGGTATATTCTGCATTTTTTTGAAAAATCGAAACTGTTGACAGATTTTAGTGTTCGAATTCTTTGACGTTTTTCAAATGGATCCTTTCAAAACTAATCTTTGGTGTAAAAGTGAAAATTGTAGGTAACTGACTCAAGAATGTGTCCGTAAAATTTCGTGATTTTCGTTAATGTTTGGACCCCCGAACGCGATCTGGTTGTTCTGCATTTTTAAAAGATAATAGGAACAGGTTTTCTAATCGAACTTCATGCGCGAATATGATCTGATCTGGAATGTTTTCGGATAAATTGCCTCTAATAAAACTTGTTCATTTTTGTGGCGTGTACGTGCCTGTAAATTTTCATAAATTTTGGAGTTCGTTTATTAGGTGGAAAACATGTTTAAAACCTAGTGCGCTGTTATCGGAAAAGTTGACAGATCATGTGTATTAAGAAGATTGTAAAATTTGACCTATTTCCCCACCTGTTTTCGGAAAATTTAAAACATAAAAGTTTTTCGTCATAATGTTTTTGATATACTATGCGAATTTCAAATCGATCACCTTAGAAATGGATTTTTAAACGAAAAAGGCGCAAACTGTGGCGAATATGTATTAAACTTGTGAAATTTAGATTTCTAGACAAACAATCGGAATTCGCTTGAATGATAAAGAAATAGATTTTTGAAAATCCCGTTACACTAGGTTGAGAATAATCTCCGTTACTAATTAGGGGTGAGTACTCTGCAGGGTGCCCCTCTAACTATTCACTTCGTGCCTATATGGACGATGGTAACCATTTATGAGAAATTGAGCCAAAACGGTGATTTATATATATAGCCTACACTCTCGGGAGTAGCCTTATGGGTCTCCCGAGGCTCCGGAGTGTTACTGGGTATGGCGGATACGGCTGCGGCCGCCGAATCACCGGCTAAATGAGATGATGTTGAAACTGTGGCGTAACGGGAATTAAAAGACTTAATTCATTTTAAATTATGTATTATTCATGTTGTTATGTATTTATTTGAGTCATGCTTTAAATTAATGTCTATGCCATAATTATATTATTTTTAAATTTATTTGTGCCTTTAGAATTATGCGAATTAAGTTCTTAATTATTAAATTGGTCGAATTACATGTTGTTAGATATGCATAAGTAAAAGTGTATTTTAAATTGTTAAATTTTAAAAGGAAAAAAAACCCCAATGGTCCCTTAACTTTGCCAGATTTCGCAATCAGTCCCATAGCTTTTTAATTAACATAATACGTCCACTAAGTTTCTTAATTATATCATAAACCGTCCCATACCCCCCTTAATGACATTTTTTGGTGACGTGGCAAGTAATTAGTGAGATGGTACCATATTGACCACGGTTGACTGCTCAGCTGGCATTTAAATATGCCACATTGGTTTTGGGTTAAAATATGGGTAAAAAAAGGCCATTCCCTCCCAACCCTAATTCACTTTCTCACCCCCCCCCCCCCATCCCTCTTCCTCCTCCATTTCCTACATACAGCTGCCGAAAGAGATCTATTTTAAGGAGAAACCCGAAAGAGAGCCTGCTATGGAGCATCGAAGGAGGGGACGACAGCGGGTGGATTTTCGGTTCCCACCACCCCCTGCTTGCTTTTGTGGGGTGAGATTGTTAATGAGGGTTGTGCAAGACCAGGCGAAACCAAGCTATGGGAAGCTCTACTACAGTTGTCGAGCATGTAAGTTCTTCCAGTGGGCATTTCCGAGTGAAGTTTTTTGGGTCCATAATGGCCGACCGATTGAAGAATTTGATGCACCTTCAAGCAGGAGTGAGCAAATGGGTGATGTGCCTGGGCATTTCGAGGATTTCAGCGAAGTGTCTTCTCCAATGACATATGGAAACCGAGATGTTGCTGCTGCTGGTGGGAACCTAATTGGAGTTGAAAAGATAAGGTTCTGGGTGTTTGGTTTTGGGTGTGCCATTGTACTGGTAGTTGTGTTAGGTTTGTTTATGCGTTTAGTGATGTAATGTTTGGGGAAAAAATCTGTTTTGGTACTCTATGGACTTGATGTGTTGGAAAAATTGATGGTGTACTATGAAGATGTAATCTGTTAAGTTCTTGAGTAATGGAACCTGTGTGAAGTGTTTTGACATTTTGAATAGAATCTATGCCATGTGAATATTGAATTTGGTATTCAATTTGATAGTGTAAATAACAATGACAGTGAATGGTGTGCAAAAAATGGATATAGCAGCAAGTGGGATTGAATGTCATATATTGAGGTGACAAAAGATGGCCAAAATGGAACCTATTGTGATTCAATTTCAGTGCAAAAAATGAAACATGTTGAGGGGAAACAGGGGAATGAAACAGGGGAATGGAAACTCTTGTACAATAATGAGCACCAACAAGTCATATATTGTTCAACAAGCACACGGCTCAAATGACACGGCATTCCATTTACAAAAGTGGTGCTAATTTGCATATTGCAAGCACCAAATAGTCTAAAATGGTGGCACCTAACATGGCGTATTGTTCATCAATTACAGCCATAACCAAAAGAAGGTGCAAACACATCAAATGTCAATAATAAAACATGGCATATTGTTCAAGTATGACAGCCATAGCCAAAAATGGTGTAAACACATCAAGTCTCATGCTTTCTTTCCCCGGTCTTGCTCAGCCTTTTTGAGAAGGTTTGAAACTGTCATGAACTTCTTGCCATCTTTGAAAATGCTTGGGATTGGTCTATGCATCACTTGTGAATGATCTCCTAGGTTGGTGAATGAAGCAGGTAGTATCAGCTGAACAGTCCTTTGGGAGGGGTTCACTTGTGTATCCGCTTGAGTTAAGCATTCCACCATTGGTTCCTGAGTTTCCATCTCTCGTACAGCCTCTCCTTGCTGCAAGAACAAACCATATTTGGTCAAATCATAATTGAAACAGTGCAAAAAAAAATTACCATGTTGCTTAATGAGTTTGGAACTTACACTTCCTCCTTCAATGCTTGGTATGTTACTACTAGTGCCCTTGCATTTCCTCTTGTTGTGTCCAGGTTTGCCACATTTAGTACATGTCACCGTCTCTTGTTGCCTTCTCATCTTGGTGCCTCCAGGGAGTATTTGAGGCCTGCCCACTTTCCTTTTCTTCTTCTTTTGAACCTCTTCATGTTGACCTCTAATTCTCTCAGTGACAGGCCTCCCTGGTTTCTTAGGATTTGCAATAGGAGGGATGATCTCAATGTGGTTTGTCATTGGCCATTCTTTAGTGCTATTAATTGGTAATACAGGTAAAGCATATGCCTTTTTGTATGTACCAACCTCATAGCACTTGTGTATGTATTTCTCAAGATCATATCGCATTTGGTTAATAGCAGCATAGGCGTGTATACATGGCAAGCCACTAATTTGCCATTTCTTACAACCACATACCCTACCATCCAAGTCTACACTATATTGATCAAAGTCATTGCATAGAGAAGTAACTTGGAATATATTTGCACAATGCAACAGAGTCATTTGCAAACTGAAGCCAGCTTGTAATGTGACACAGTCATTAATTAACAATATGAACATATAGCCAATGACATAAGGAAATTACCTGGAAGTTGTTTGCATTTGATTTAAGTGCAACATAGTCAAGTACTCTGGCATGGTATCCATCCATGATTTCTTGTATTCTCGGGCATAGCACCTCTTTCCACCTCTTTGACTTCTCTGCCATATCTCTATTCTTTTGGAACCGGGTCATGAGATAGGTGTGTAGTTCGTGTAGCATTGATAGCAGTGGCTTCTTCCTGATCTCCAGTATATTGTCGTTGAATGTTTCACATGCATTGTTTGTTAGAATGTCACACTTTGAAACCGATCTGAAAAATGCCCTACACCATTGACTTGGAGGTTTGCTTCTCAGCCATTCCTCTGCTTTAGGATCTTCTTTGTGCAGCTCATCCATGACCCTCTCGAATGAGTTCACTGTTGTGCATTTAGCAGCCCTCCAGAACAACTTCTTATGTGCCCATCCTTTGAAGCCAGCTGACTGAAAATTTGCCATTAAATGTCGAGCACAATATCTCAATTCAGCCCCGGGAAAGAGAGATTCTTCAGCTTGAATCAATCCTGAATGAGCAAATAAATAATGGAAAGGCAACAAAATAATAAAAGCAAGTTAGGATCTTGGATTGGCAGCAAATTTAATAAAATTTAATGGATTGGCAGCTTGTATTTACCCTTTTGCTTGTCACTCATCAAGGTGATTTTTGAAGCATCTTGGATCCTCAGGTCATGTTTCAGATGTGCAAAAAACCATGACCAAGTCTCAGTTGTTTCTTTCTTAACCACAGCATATGCAATTGGCATGTAGTTGTTGTTCCCGTCCACTCCACAAGCAGTCAGTAAAATACCACCATACTTTCCCTTTAACCAACATCCATCCACACAAATAACTGGTCTACATGCATTAATGAAGCCCTCCTTCAATGCATGAAGACACAGATAAATCCTATCAAACCGGTTCTTACCATCACTTCCATCTGTTTCAACTACAATTGTTGACCCCGGGTTGCTCCGTCTAATCTCTTCTGCAAAACTCCACAGCAGCTTGTATTGTTCTGGCCCCGACCCTTCAATCATTTTAATTGCCTTCTTTCTGGCCCTATACACCTGGTGGGAAGATTTTTGACCTTCAAATCCTTGACTGTCTCCAATCTAAAAGCCTTCAGATTTCTTTTAGGATCATTAACAAATTTCTCTTTGAACTTCTTTGCTAACCATGTGGAGTTCACATTTTCCACATCATTTGTTACCTTGCAGCTGTGCTTATCTACCAATTCCCTAATCCTAAAACTTGACCCATCACCAATCGGTAGCCCCCTCAAAATCCAACCACAACTTTCAACAGCACACTTAGCCACAAGCCTCCTCTTGTCATTCTTGGGGAACTTAATGCTTCTCTTCTCATTGATAGCATATGACTGGATAGCCAACTTCATCTCTTTCTTTGTACTAAAAATCATTCCAACTTTGAACTTCGGAGCAAATATGTCACTTGCATCAAACAGTGGCAGATTAGGCTTATCATAATCTTCATCCTCATCCGAGCCCCTAGGACTAATCAACTCATCTCCACTTTGGTTCACATCAACATCCTCCTCTTCATCATCTGTAGAATCACTAGCCACTGCCTTTCCTTTTCCTTTATTAGTGGTTGCAACTTGTTGTTCATTCCTCCCTGTTTCAACTTCTTCAAACAGATTACCAGCCTCCACTTCATCATCAGATGAATCACTTTCCTCCTCCCTCATGTCATACTCGTAAGGCTCGTCAGAATCACTAAACTCACTTAGGTTTGCAACCTCATCCTCATCAGAAAATGAATCAATGGCCAGCCTCTCATCATCTTCATTTCTATCAACCACATATATTTGCAGCTCCCTGATATTCTCTAACATATCTAAAGCCTTCTGTATAATACTTCCATCCTTCATGATCCTTAATTCATTCCCAAAAGCAATATAAATACTAAATAATCCTTCACCCTCCCTTAAGTATTCAGCGAACTTCCTAACGGATTCGAATGTCAGTTCATTGTTTTTCACATGGTCATACTTAAACACCAGTGTCTCTATACCATCGGTAACATACTTCCCATTTACAACTTTACCTCCACTGTAAATCGTCAAAGTAACCCTATCTCCATCGGGCTCTGCACAAACATATTTACAAACACCTTTACAACTAACATTTACAGAAAGCATAAAATTTTGGAATATTTCTACAAACAAAGAATGTCACAAAATTAAAGTACTATACTGCCTCTACTTTAAACCCCACTTGGTTCCATTGTCTCCTACCCACTCGACATAAATGTTTACAACTACCATAGGGACAAAATAAATACAAAAGGTAGGGAACACGGACAAAACAGGAAAAAATTTGAGGGACCACAGCTTATTCGAATATCTGAGAAACACATAAAAGTGTGACTTCTAACCAAAACCAAAACTCCATAAAAGCAAACTCACCGTAGTCAGGTGGAGGGTCGTCGTGCTCACTTTCCGGCCTCAATCTCGCTGCCGCATTCCCCATTTCCTCTCGTCGGACTTCACACCGCAAGCCCTAATTGCGAATACGCGCCTCACTTTAGTGCCGCCTACAACGTGCAGGTACCTTATATGGTCGGACTTATTTCATGGGCAAAGTGTTGCTGGTAATGGCGAGAAGGGAGCTATGGGAAACGGCGGTAGAAAGTGGGGGAAGGATTGAGCTGGGAGGGAGAGTAAAAATTTCGATTTGGGGGGAAATTGGGGAAAGTTTATGCCCTAGTACGATTTACCACTCCTGCCCCATTTCTTCACCGTGTCCGGACCATAACCCGCCAGGTAAGGTTCCACGTGTAATCAGACTTGGGTTAATTTCATTAAGCCGTGCTAATTACTTGCCACGTCACCAAAAAATGTCATTAAGGGGGGTATGGGATGGTTTATGCTATAATTAAGAAACATAGTGGACGTATTATGTTAATTAAAAAGCTATGGGACTGATTGCGAAATCTGGCAAAGTTAAGGGACCATTGGGGTTTTTTTTCCAATTTTAAAACCCCTTTATTGCTACGTTAGGGATTGATTACTCACTATTCTTTTATACTGATAAACGTTGCTTTTATATTTTTCTGTTACAGAGTACGAAGATGTGGCATGAGGAATTCATGCATTGGGCGGGATTACCTTTATGTCGCATTTCCTTTTGGACTTTACTAGACTTTACGTTTTGGCCATGTCGACCCGAAATTTACTTTCCGCGGCGATTATATTATGATGTATGGATTATGATATACTAGTTTTAAATTATAAACGATGGGCTTGATTTAAATTATATTTTTGAAATACCTTAGCCTTGCATCTCTCAAGTGAGCTCGAATGAGTCGTGTCTTGCTTGGGAGGTGTAACGGTAGCATCCCGGCCTGGGTTACCAAAACCGGGGTGTTACAAGTTGGTATCAGAGCCCAGAATATTTTTAAAGCTATTATTTTTAAACTATTATTTTTAACTATTATTTTTAAAGCTATTATTTTTAAACTATTAAATTTTCTTAAGCCCAAATTATTTTACTTATAATTTACTATTTTTAAAAGTCTAAATTTTTTAGCCTAAGTTTTAGGCCTAATATTCTTTTTAGGCCCAATATTTTATTTACTTACAATGTTACCAATTATTTTTGGCTCAATATAGAGGCCCAACCAATTTATACCGAAATAATTTTTAATTTTATGCATAGAATAAATTTTAATTTTTAAAAATCCATGGATAAATAAATAAATACATTTTCATGACTTTTTGGTGGGGGGTTGCATATGCATATTTGCATGTATATTTAAATTCTTGTGTCTTCTAACCTTACTCTAGACATGTTCTAACTCTAACCCATTTTGTTAACACTAGATGGCCGAACCAAATGTGAACATGGTGAATCTTATGATGAAACTGACCAATGCATATCTCGAATCACAACAACACATAAACTATTTTAAAACGCGAGTAGGACAGCTAGAGGGTAACATGGCCCATTTGGGACACCCGAGGGAGGCAGATCATCACGACCTGGCCCAACTCAAAGTTCAAGTCACTGAGCGCCAGGCCCAAGTGACTGAACTCCAAAACAAGAACAATGACTTAGAAGCAAAAGTGGGGCACATGGAAGACGAACTGATTAACCTTGCTGACGATGTGTTCCCTTATAGCCCGGGGCCTGCGCCCGATGCTGCTGGACCCATCTGGCCACCTAGCTCAATCTTCCATGGACCGCTAGGCATGGGCACCATCGAGATATCGAAGACGAGGAGGATCCTATGGAGGACCCGGCCACTTATTCACCCTAGACTTAGGGATCTATTGATGCACTATTACTACTAGCGCTGCTATTTCTATTCCTATGGCTTGTATCGAGATAAAGTTTTTTTTTATTGAGCAATAAAACTACAAGCTTTTATATTATACTCTTTATATTTAAAATATTATATATATATACATATTCAAAATACTCCCAACATTTCATTATACCTTGTTGGATTCAATCGAACAAAGATTCAAACAAGATACAAGGAGTTGTTGAAAAAAAAAAATTCAAACAACTCCTAATAACCACAATAATACACCACACCCCAAACAGCTTCTATTAACACCGTTTCGATTCAATAAAACCTATTAACATTGTTAATCATAGCACAAACCCTCTACTATATTCTTACAAAAATCTAACCTCATTGTGCTTGTAACAGAATGGCACCGAGAGGACGACCGCGAAACCAACCAATTCCACAGCAAGCTAACGAGATGCCGCAACACCCGACTGAGCCAGCTCAGAACATGGGTGATCAAAATCAAGGTGGGAGCCTCCCTTGCACCAAAAAATGTAGACAACCGTCTACGAACTATCGAGGAAGTCCTAATTGCGCTAGGCAATGCGCAAGTAAATCAAGGGCAAGTTGTGGCGGTACCTTCGCCCCAGGCTCGTATTAATTACCTTGCTATGGTGAATCCTTACCAGCCGCCACACTATGCCGGTGAGGAGGACCCTGCCAAGTTAGAAGAGTGGGTAAGAACGTTTGACAAGCTGTTGAACGCAGTGAAGTGCCCAAACGGGGAAAAGGTGCACGTAGCCTCATACTACCTAGGAGGCGAGGCCGATGACTGGTGGCAAGCCACCCAAGGAAAATTGAGTGAAGAGGATGAACCCTACTCTTGGGAGGAATTTATGGAGCTGCTTCGGTATCGCTTTTATCCCTTGAGCACGAAAGCTGCGATGTACGAGGAATTCCTGTCCCTAAAACAGGGAGGGCAAACAGTCCAGGAATACTATACCTGTTTTAAGGAGTTGGTGAGATTCGCACCAAGACTAGTGCCGACGGATGTGGAAAAGGCATAGAAGTTCGAGATGGGACTGAACCTGTCCATATGGGAAGTGATCACGGGTGTCCATTACCCGGACCTGCAAGCTGTGTACGACCGTGCAGTGGCTGTTGCGAGAGTGCAACAGCTGAAAAGAAAGATGGCTGGGGAGTCCAGCTGGGGTCCTCAGGGACAAGATAAAAGAAACAGAGACAACCGATCTGGTAACAATTCTGGTGGAAACAACTTTCGGGGAGGCCCGAACAGACCCCCTCAGAACAACAATAGGGGAAACGATGGAAGGACCTTTTTCCACGGTAACCCTGTGCCACCATGCCCAACATATGGCAGACCTCACTTGACTAGAGGATGCCCCTAGCAGGGCGCGTGTTCCTGGTGTGGCCGGCTTGGCCACCGGGTGAACAAGTGTCGCACTCGAATTGGAAACATCACCAAGAGAGAGGACTTGGTTACGGGACCAGCACAGCCTCGTAATCAAAATGGTCGAAATGGCAACAATCAGGGGTACAGACCTCTTCAAAATCAGAATCCCAATCAGAACCAGCGCCCTTCACAGAACCAGAACCCGAATCACCAGCCAAATCAGCAGGGCAACCAAGGACGCCCTATGGGACGACTCAATGTGATAAACCAAGCTGACGTACCTGTGCAAGGTGATGTGATGGCAGGTATATTTCATGTTTTGAGTACACCTCTTAAAGTTCTATTTGACTTAGGAACTATTTGTTCGATTATATCATCGAGAGTCTTACCTGAACTAGATCTACCTAAGTGCGAGATGATTAACTTAGGAATTCAACTACCTTTAGGAGAAGTAGTGTCATGCTCTAAACGTTATAACGGAATTCCGATAGTTATCAAGAACATAGAATTCTTTGCGAACTTGGTAGAATTTGACTTAAGGGACTTTGATGTTATAGTGGGAATGGACTGGTTGACCCAGTATAAAGCAGTGACTGAATGTCAGAAGCAAAAAATCACCCTTTCGAAAAGTAGGGGAAAGAGAGTCATCTTTTACTCTCAACCCCCTAAGAAAAGTAACAAGATTGTTAACGCTCTCAAGTTATGTAGCTTAATGCGTAAGGGATACGCATTGTATGCTTGCTACATTCACAACCTTGACGCGGAAGAGAACAAGATTGACAACATCCTAGTGGTAAGAGAATACCCGGATGTATTTCCTGAAGACATTCCTGGCATGCCACCTGAGAGAGATCTTGAATTCCCCATCGATCTCATTCCAGGAACGGAACCTGTTTCAAAGGCTCCTTACCGCATGGCGCCACAGGAAATGAAAGAGTTGAAGGAGCAACTCGAGGAATTGTTGTAGAACGAATACATAAGACAAAGTACGTCTCCGTGGGGAGCACCGGTCTTATTTGTTAAGAACAAGGACGGAGGGCTACGTCTTTGCATCGACTACAGAGGACTCAATCAAGTGACCATCAAGAATAAGTATCCGTTACCGAGGATCGAGGATTCATTTGATCAGTTGAAGGGAGCTTCGGTGTTCTCAAAGATCGACTTGCGATCTGGCTATCACCAGCTGAGAATTGCCGAAAAGGATATCCCGAAGACGGCATTCCGAACTCGTTATGGACACTACGAGTTCACAGTATTATCTTTTAGATTAATAAACCCACCCGCAATGTCCATGAACCTCATGAACAATGTATTCAGAGAGTTGTTAGATCAGTGTGTTGTGGTGTTCATCGACGACATCCTGATCTACTCGAGAAGCGAGGAGGAGCATTCCCAACATTTGCACCAAGTGTTAGGGATCTTGCGCAATATTAACTCTACGGAAAGTTGTCCAAATGCGACTTTTGGTTGAAAGAAGTGGCTTTTCTTGGACACATAGTAACCGCTGATGGAGTTTCAGTGGATCCGGCGAAAGTTTCGGTAGTGAGGGAGTGGGTATCACCGAAAAGTCCAACTGAAATATGAAGTTTCCTTGGACTAGTTGGATATTATAGGCGATTTGTGAAAGACTTCTCAAAAATCGCACGTCCCTTAACTCAGCTGTTGAAGAAAGGAGTGAAATACGAATAGACTAGTAAGTGCGAGTCCGCATTTCAAGAACTGAAGAAGTGACTCACCACTACACCCGTATTAGCACTACCATCAGAGAATGGTGACGTTCAGGTTTACATTGATGCTTCGAAGGAAGGATTAGGTTTCGTATTGATGCAAGATTCGAGGGTCATTGCATATGCATCACGACAATTGAAATCTCACAAGGAGAACTACCCGACACAGGACTTCGAGTTGGCGGCAGTCGTATTCGCTCTAAAGATATGGAGACATTATCTCTATGGGTGAAAGTGTCGAATGTTCACTGATCACAAGAGCCTCAAATACATATTCATTCAAAAGGAGTTGAATCTGAGGCAACGGAGGTGGTTGGAACTAATCAAGGACTATGATCTCGAGATTTCTTACCACGAAGGGAAGGCCAATGTGGTAGTTGATGCCTTAAGCTGGAAAACCCAACATGTGAAAAATTTACTGGTGATTCCGCCGGCATTGTATATGGACTTGGCGAGACTGGGCTTAGAGGTTGTGCTTTCAGACACCGTGAATGCAGTGGTCAATGCAATAGTAGTAGAGTCAACCATATTAGATGAGATCGAACTCGCCCAACCAGGCGACGTGAAGTTGGAGGGGATTAAGAAGAGCATTGTCGATGGAAGGGCGATAGGGTTTGCTATCCATGATGATGGAAGCATTCGTTTCAAGGGAAGGAAGTGCGCGCCACAAAAATGTGTAGAATTGAAACAGAGATTGATGGAGGAAGGACATAACACGCCATATTCGGTTCACCCTGGAGGTGACAAGCTTTATGCCTCACGTGCCAAAAAGTCAAGGAAGAGTGACAAAAACCCCTAGGATTGATGCAACCATTGGAAATCCCTAGTTGGAAGTGGGATAGCATATCGATGGATTTTGTTTTGGGATTACCGCGATCACCTAAAGGGATGAATAAGATATGGGTGATTGTCGATAGGCTAACGAAGACGGCCATATTTATTCCAATAAAGGATACTTGGACCATGGACCAATTAGCAAGAGTGTACATCGACAATGTGGTACGACGACATGGGGTACCACACGACATTATCTCCGACAGAGACAGTAGATTTGTCTCTCACTTTTGGACCAAGCTGCAAGAAGCTCTCAGTATACAGATTAAGATGAGTACCGCATTCCACCCGATGATGGATGGACAGACAGAAAGGACGATTCAGACGTTGAAGGATATGTTGAGAGCATGTGTACCAGAATTTAAAGGAAGTTGGGAAAATTATTTACCCTTAATTGAATTTCCTACAACAATAGCTACCATGCTAGCGTTGGCATGGCATCGTTCGAAGCACTGTATGGACGGAAGTGCCGAAGTCCGCTAAGTTGGGAAGAGAGTGATAGGGCTGTGGTAGTGGGACCACAACACGTTGAGGATATGACTCAACAAATCAAGATAATCCAAGGGAAGATGAAAGCGGCACAAGACCGATAAAAAATTTATGCCGACATGAGACGGAAAGACCTAGAATTTCAAGTTGGAGACAAGGTCATGCTGAAGATATCACCGATGAAGGGCGTGATGCGCTTTGGCAAACGGGGAAAGCTAAGTCCTCGATACATAGGACCTTATGAAATTCTAGAAAGAGTCGGGAATCTAGCATACCGACTAGCCTTACCGCCACCACTGGCCCAAGTGCACATATTATTCCATGTCACGCAACTAAAGAATTATGTGCCCAATCCGACGCATGTGCTTCAACCAGAAGTGATTGAATTGGACGACGACTTGACATATGAGGAAGTCCCAGTGCAAATACTCGATCTCAAGGAAAGGGTGACAAGGAACAAGACCGTGAGAATGGTCAAGGTCCTTTGGTCTAACCACGAAGCGGAGACAATAACGTGGGAATTGGAGGCAAACATGAAGCAGCGTTACCCGACCCTCTTCCAAGATGATCCAACCACAGTTATGAGGACATAACTTTAATCTTAAAGGGAGGAGGATGTAACAACCCAATAATATGTATCCCAAAAAAACAAATTTAAATTGTTTTGAACTACATTATGGCTTGATCACTTCACAGGGTACGTAGGCAACTTGGAAATTTCAATTCTAAGTTCAGTCATGATATAAAAAATAAAAATGGTATGACCTTAGTTCCTAGCTCGCGGGAAGCTAACACACAACTTCGAGGACGAAGTTGATTTCTAAGGAGGGTAGACTGTAATACCCGCGATTTTTAATAAAGGGAAATGGAATTAAATTCAAATACAAAAAGAATTTCAACAAGAACCCATGAAGTCGGAAATCACGGGAGCCAAAAGTCGACGAAATCAAAGTCGACAAATTCAAACTCGACGAATTGAAGATTCGAATACGAAATAATTTTGAGTTTGAAATAAATTTAGAAATAGGAACTTATAACCCGAGAATCACCCGAAAAATTGAGCCCGAGAAAAGGCCCGACGGATCGCACGGCCCGGCCCGGACGCAGCCAAGCCGGGGCTCGTGCGTTCACCACGCGGTCGCGTGCCAAGACCGCGCCACCAAGACAGCAGCTGCAACATGACGCATTTTCGCAATTTCTTGCCTTATTTTCGACCATTAATGATGGAAACTCAATCACCATCGAGGGAAGGGTATTAGGGACGAATTATGGCGATCTTTGGCCATATTTTCAGACCCCATTCACATCCATTACCCTCACATTCTCCTCCAACTCATTCAAACCGAAAAACCCAAAGTCTCTTGTGTTCTTGAACTTTCGACGAACAACCCGGAGCAAGGAGGACGTGGAGAAGAAGTGTTCAGGCCCTAGTTAGTGGTAAGATGTAGTCTTGAACCTTCTTTTCATAGTTTTCATCAATTTAGATTCTAACTTTTGGATTTACATTCTTAAAAACACAAATCGAGGCCAAAGGAGAGGAGACAGAGTGATTTGGACATGTCCGGAGCAAGCGTGGACTACCCGATCGATCCAGAGACATCATAGAACTCTCATTCAGTAAGTCAATGCCTTACGTATCAATCTCGGTTGTAACACCCCAAGTAATTAAATTATAAATTACTTTAATAATTATAATTAAAGTCTACTAAACTTCTAATTATTGTTGAACTAGGTTTATGACTTGTCTTCAAGAGGCCCAATGTCAAACCAATTTCAACAAAAAGGAGATGGGCCACTAGTTACTAGTAGGAGTATTATGTGTAGTTAATAAGGGAATTTGGCCCATTGGACTGTCCAGCCCAACAACTCGGCCCGACACATTAGGTCCTATGTAATGCTTGAAGTCAACATTTGGTCTTCATTTTCCCCCAACACCACCGAGACTTGCTGGAAATTTGAGGAGAATGTCTAACTCTTCTTGAGGGAGAGTGGAGGGGGAATCGCCCTTGAAGCTTTAGAGAAATTGGGCAAGCTACAAAAGGTAAGTTTAATCCTCAATTTACACACACCAACTAGCTCACCTCAAGAATTAGAAATGAGATTTTGTTGGTGGCAATGAAAAGGGGGTTGACGGGAAAGGTTGAGAAAAATTGGGGATTTTGGGGGATTAAGTTTGTTTATGATAATTAATGTATATTGGGGTCCAAGTATGAATGCATGTATACAGGTGATGAATTTGTTCAATTCTTGTTATTGGGAAGAAGGGAGTGACGGGTTTAGGGACCCATTGGGAAGGTTGTGTTAGAAATTTCATTATTTGATTAAATGATGTTGAGAATTGAGTATGCATGCTAGCTTGGTAGTAACTAGAGTGGGAATTATAACTTGATTGTGAGAAATTGAGTTATATATGGTGGAGATGTATATGGAAGAAGAGGAGTGGTGTTAGAATTACTTTTACAAAACTCAAATTCTAGCTTGGAAGTGGATCTTGAGTTTTGAGTAAGAATAGGGATTGAAGAGAATCATAATGCCAAGTTTTTAATTGCTAATTTTTGAATGCTATGTAGGGATTATTGGATTGGACTTGGAGGAGTCAAGAGGTTGAAGATGAGAGCTTGGGTAACACATGAATAAGGCAAGGGATAGGATAATGCTTGATTTGAATAATGGTAGCAAGATGGGAAAACGAATTTTGTTTTTGGACAGTCAGCCTTGGCGTATTTTGACGCCAGGGAGCCATTTTTGGCGTCAACAAGCCTAGTTGACGCCAAGCAGAGAAGAATTTTTTTCCCCACCATCAGTTCTGGCGTTTTTTGACGCCAGAATGTTCTTTTTGGCATCGGTAGCCTTGCCGACGCCAGCTGTTGAAAATTCCCATTTTTTAGGGTTGGCGTTTATCTACGCTAGACATCCTGTTTTGGCGTAGTTAGCCTTGTCTACGCCAGAAATTCAAATTTCATGTTTTTGTGACTTCTTACTATTATATCTTCCTTGATATATGGTTATTGATGTTGGAGTATGTTGGAACTTACGAGATACGAACCTAGACAAATTCATAATTTCATCTTATGTGATTATGCATTAAAATTGGGATTATTTTGTGGTTGCCGTTATGCGAGGCTTGGCAAACCTCAGTCGTATATATATATATATATATATATATATATATATATATATATATATATGGATATGTTGAGTTTATTCTTTGTGCTTGATTGGGATTTACTCCCTTGACTGGAATTCACCCGTAGGGATATTCAACTGATATCCCGGGTCTGTGTGTTGTGCGCGTGGCATGATGCGGAAGTTGGGGAGTGAACCCTTTGCCATGACCCGCTAGATGCCGCTCTGGTCAGTGAAGACTATCCGGCTCCCTCACCAGTGTTATTGGCCCTGCGTAGGCTGTCCGTCTGCGGCGGGGGTGACGTTGACGGGCAGTTCATTGTGATGGGAGAGGGCGGTGTCCTCTCGCCAATGATGACTGTCGACCATGGTTATTAGGAAACGCGTTAGACATGACTATCTGCTGCATTTAGGATAGATAGACACCTAGGTCATATCATCCATTCATCATGTCATAACATATATTTGATTGCAGTGGTTGAAGCACCGGTATGGGACGGTGTGATGGTTTGCATTCTCTTACTCATTTATTTTATTATTTTTTTAATGTTGATGTTATTATGTGGCTGATGCATCCCCATCCCCCATTATTCTTCCCTTGCTCAGTACCCGTACTGACCCCCTGCTTATTTATTTTATATATTCTCCTGAGGCAGATGCTGGGCACGGCGGGATATCTGGGGATGAGTGATCTATAACTTATCTTATGTCAGACTTATGTATTATCTTCGTTGTACTTGGAGTCGCAGTATATTAGAATGACTTATTATTATGTTAAGGAGTTATGAATTTAGATGTTTAAATGTGTGGATTCAGGGAGTGCCTCCCGGATATGTCTAATATGTTGTTTATGTTATGGACATGGTTGAGATTATGAGTTGTTTTACAGGTATCCAGCTTCGTATTGCTTCGCCTAAGTTGATTGGCCAACAATTTAGGTGGGGTGATACGGCAGTGACGTCGCGAAAATTTGGTTTAAATTTTTGGGACGTTACAGAGTGGTATCAGAGCTATTTTTACGTTGATGTGTATTGCGAACTAGGTTAGAGAACTGGCTGTGAGGGAAGTGGGGATTACGGATAGTTAGTATTATTTAACTTTATTGTTCAAATGATGTTGTTGTGAATTGAGTTATAGTTGCAATTTGGAACTATGTTAAATTCATTAAATTGCCCAGGAAATCTATACTTGTTTTTCATTTGTTCGGTAAAAGGTTTTCATTATACCGAATATTAACGAATATTGTTATGTGTTGTGAGTACAGGATGCCGCCTAGGAGAGGAGGAGAACCACGCCGTAGGGGTCGGCCACGTCGGAATCCCGGACCGAATATCGGAGACAGGGAAGCTTATGTTGGAGGTGGAAATGAGTCGTTTGATGAGGAGGAAATACCTGAGGATAATTTTGCAGGTTTGGGCGGGGAGCCAATGTATGAGAACTATATTCCACCGCCGCCACCTCGTGATGCACCTTTTGATGCGGCGCAGTTTGTTGAACAGATGTTTAACTATATGAGTAGTGCACAACATAATTATCACCCTCGTCCGCCTGTGGATTATGTAAGTTTGGCTCGACAGCATCAGCCACCTATCTTTCAGGGAGGTTCGGATCCGATCGCATTGGATGACTGGTCCTATCTGATGAACCGTATATTTGTGAGTATTGGCTGTCCTGCAGATCAGCAAGTTATGGTTGGAAACCACTATTTGTCAGGGCCAGCTTTATATTGGTGGAGGGGACGTGAGGCCGAAATAGTGGCTCAACAGGGTTATTCGTGGACTGATTTTTGCAGAGCTTTACAGGCGCACTTTTACACCCCGCAGTTACTGTATGCGAAAAAGAGGGAATTCTTAACTCTAGAACAGGGGGAGCGGAGGACAGTGACGGAGTATTACCAGAAATATGTGGAGTTAATGAGCTATACACCAGAGCTTGTTCCGGACGAGCAGGCCAAAGTCGCGAGGTTTGTTGATGGCCTTAGGGCAAATATCCGTATAGGATGTGCAGTACAGCATAGCTCCTTATCGACAGCGTATGATCAGGCACTGTTTGTAGAGCGCGCGAGAGCTGATTCTCTACGCAGTTGGACAGATCGTCGCAAGGATAAAGGCAAAGGTGTAGCAGGGTCGAGTAGACGTCTGCAGGGTAGGGACGAGACTTCTCGGTCTCAGAGTACTAGACCATTTTATCCGGGAGTCGTATGTTGGCAGTGTAACCAGGAAGGCCATAACTGAGATCAGTGTCCACAGCTGGCCCCATATGCGGGCAAGCCATCCTTGACTAATCCCCGTGGGGGAACTCAGATGGGGAGAGCACCGAACAGAGGCAGAGGTGTTGTGAGGGGCCATGGAGGTCGCCTCAATGTGATTGAGAGAGCTGAAGTTCAGGGACGTGACGATGTGCTTACAGGTATGTAATGAAATGTTTCTACTGATTTATGATTCCTTTTATATTTACTTTATTCTGTCATCAAGGTTACATTACGTGCTATGAATCTAGGTATCATCTTAGTCGATAACGTACCTGCTTTTACGTTATACGATACGGGAGCATCTTGTTCTTTCATCTCTGCTAACTTTACTTTTGGAAATGAATTGGGACCACTAGAACCATATCATCTTCCGGTATCTTTACCGTCAGGAGACATCATTGAGAGCGAATGGATCAGGCTGGACGCAGAGATACAGATTAAAGGACAGTAAAATCATCAGTTTAAAGCAGATTTGGTGGTTATCGAGTTGGCGGAGTTTGATGTAATTATGGGAATGGACTGGTTATCAAGGTATAATGCTCGACTGGAGTGTGGGGTGCCGCGAATTTCATTTTGCGATGAGCAGGGTAATTCTCTTATTTATCACCCTCCTATCATCAAGGTTATACCTTTTGTTTCATTTGCTTCTCTTATACGTAAAGGATACCACACATATCTTTGTCATGTAATTGAGTTGGGAGAGGCGAGAACAGATTCCAAGGTGCAAAACATTCCGATAGTCTCAGAATTTCCAGATGTATTTCCAGACGAGATTCCCGGGTTACCGCCATCCAGAGAGATTGACTTCACCATTGCTTTAATTCCGGGGGCAGCACCGATCGCCAAAGTGCCCTATAGGATGGCCCCCACGGAACTTTGGGAATTGAAGGAGCAGCTGAAGGATTTGTTGGACAAGGGGTATATTCAGCCAAGTAGTTCACCATGGTGAGCACCAGTGATTTTTGTAAAGAGAAAGGACGGCAGTCTTCGTATGTGCATTGACTACAGAGGCTTGAATCAAGTAGCCGTTAAAAATCGGTATCCATTACCTCGAATTGAAGACTTGTTTGCTCAATTGAGAGGGGCTACCACATTCTCCAAAATTGATCTTCGATCCGGGTATCATCAGATTCGGGTTGCAGAGAAGGACAGACCCAAGACGGCATTTCGCACACGGTATGGTCATTTTGAATTTACTGTGATGCCATTTGGATTAACAAATGCCCCAGCAGTATTCATGGATTTGATGCATCGAGTTTTTCGTCCATGGTTAGATGTCTGTGTTGTCATCTTCATTGATGATATTTTGGTGTACTCCCCGAGCCCTCGAATGCATAAACGACATTTACGGACAGTACTCAAGACACTTCGTGATAATCAGCTTTATGCAAAATTGT
Organism: Hygrophila difformis; assembly: GCA_030278955.1. Classification (NCBI taxonomy): domain Eukaryota; kingdom Viridiplantae; phylum Streptophyta; class Magnoliopsida; order Lamiales; family Acanthaceae; genus Hygrophila; species Hygrophila difformis. The sequence continues at coordinate 42,007,437 of JAOANR010000014.1, forward strand.
CCAAATGTGAGTTTTGGTTGGACAAGGTGGCCTTTTTAGGACATATTGTGTCCGGGGAAGGAATTTCTGTAGATCCAGCCAAGGTTGATGCAGTTCTGGAATGGAAATCTCCTACAAGTATAAGTGAAGTCCGAAGTTTTCTGGGTTTAGTAGGCTATTGTCGCCGGTTCATTGAGGGATTCTCGAGCATAGCCAGACCAGTTACTCAACTTCTTAAGAAAGGAGTGGAATTCCGTTGGGATGAAGATGGTCAGGCTGCATTTGAGTTGCTAAAGGAAAAGGTTACAGAAGCACCAGTACTTGTTTTACCCGATGAGTCAGGAGAGTTTGAGGTATATACAGATGCATCACATTGATGTTTGGGATGTGTATTGATGCAGCATGGACGAGTCATAGCCTATGCATCCCGACAGTTAAAACCTCATGAGCTAAACTATCCTACACACGATTTGGAAATGGCAGCGGTAGTTCATGCTTTAAAAATTTGGAGACATTATCTATACGGAGCTAAGTGTCATATCTACTCAGATCACAAAAATCTCAAATGTCTCTATACTTCTGATAAGATGAGTGGGCGTCAGAGGAGATGGTTAGAATTTTTACAGGACTATGACACGGATATTCAATATATTGAGGGGAAAGCTAACTGTGTAGTGGATGCCTTGAGCCGGAAAGTACACATCGCCAATGCTATAACCGTACCTTGGAAGCTTAAACAAGAGTTGGAAAGAGCGGAAATCACAGTCATACCACGTGGAGTTCGGCAGAGTGTGTATGCCATGACTGTAGTACCCTCCCTGTTAGAAGAACTTCGGTTAAGCCAAGCGATAAGTGATGAAATGAGAGAACTCAAACAGAAAATTTACCATGGGGAGGCATCCATGTTTTGTGTGGATGATCGAGGAATGGTTCGACATGGGGATCGTTGGTGTGTGCCATCAAACGATATATCCATCAAAAAGAAGATTTTGGCAGAAGCTCATAACACACCGTATTCCATACACCCCGAGGCAACCAAGATGTATCATGACTTGAGAGAGTCTTTCTGGTGGAAAAATATGAAAGGAGAAGTGGAAACGTTTATAGCTAAATGCTCGACATGTCAGAAAATTCGCGTAGAGCATATGAGACCCTCAGGATTATTACAGCCATTAGAAATTCCGAGTTGGAAATGGGAATCCATTGCTATGGGTTTTGTTACCGGTCTACCGAGAACAAGGCGCACGGTGGATACGATTTGGGTAGTGATAGACCGATTGACCAAAAGTGCTGTGTTCATCCCGATGAGATTGAAGTGGAGTATGCAAGAGTTGGTAAGTGCTTACATTGGACATGTGGTACGACATTTCGAAGTACCCAAAGAAATTATATCTGATCGTGATTCTAGATTCTTATCTAGATTCTGGAAAGAAGTGCAGTCAGCATTTGGAACACATATTAGCATGAGTACTGCGTGGCATCCACAGACAGATGGTCAAACCGAGCTTACAATCAGAAACTTGGAAGACATGCTGAGAGCATGTATTATGGATTTCCAGGGTACTTGGGACAGTTATTTACCACTGGTGGAGTTTTCATATAACAATAGTTACCACGCAAGCATTGGTATGGCTCCTTTTGAGGCATTATATGGCAGACGCTGTAGGACTCCCCTCTGTTGGAATGATCCTACCGAGCGCATTCTCTTGGGACCAGAAATGATTGAGCAGACCACCGAGATGGTGCGTATCATTAAAGATCGGCTGAAAGAAGCCCAAGATCGTCAGAAAAGTTATGCTGATCTTCATCGACGAGATATAGAATTTGCAGTGGGAGATTGGGTATTATTGCGAGTGTCACCAGTGAGAGGAGTTAGACGATTTGGGAAAAAGGAAAAATTAAGCCCTCGCTACATTGGGCCATATGAGGTAGTCAAACGAATCGGAAAGGTAGCATATCAGTTAGATTTGCCTTCGGAGGAAACATTCACAACATGTTCCACGTGTCTCAGTTAAGGAAATTCGTGTCGGATCCCGACAAAATAATTCAACCTGATGAAGTGGAATTAAACGAAAGCTTGGAATATGAAGAATATCCTGTGGCGGTGTTAGATGTCAAAGAGAAAGTGTTGAGAACAAAGTTATTCCGATGGTAAAAGTTTTATGGTCACGACATGGAGTCGAAGATACCACATGGGAGACAGTGGAGTTTATGACAAGCAATACCCTGAGTTGGACTTAACTCCAATTCAGTGAAGAGGTAGAGTTATTTCCTACCTATTTCATTCGAGGACGAATGGTCCTAAGGGGGAGGGACTGTAACACCCCAAGTAATTAAATTATAAATTAATTTAATTATTATAATTAAGGTCTACTAAACTTCTAATTATTGTTGAACTAGGTTTATAACTTGTCTTCAAGAGACCCAATGTCAAACCAATTTCAACAAAAAGGAGATGGGCCACTAGTTACTAGTGGGAGTATTATGTGTAGTTAATAAGGGAATTTGGCCCATTGGACTGTCCAGCCCAACAACTCGGCCCGACACATTAGCCCCTATGTAATGCTTGAAGTCAACATTTGGTCTTCATTTTCCCCCAACACCACCGAGACTTGCTGGAAATTTGAGGAGAATGTCTAACTCTTCTTGAGGGAGAGTGGAGGGGGAATCGCCCTTGAAGCTTTAGAGAAATTGGGCAAGCTACAAAAGGTAAGTTTAATCCTTAATTTACACACACCAACTAGCTCACCTCAAGAATTAGAAATGAGATTTTGTTGGTGGCAATGAAAAGGGGGTTGACGGGAAAGGTTGAGAAAAATTGGGGATTTTGGGGGATTAAGTTTGTTTATGATAATTAAATGTATATTGGGGTCCAAGTATGAATGCATGTATACAGGTGATGAATTTGTTCAATTCTTGTTATTGGGAAGAAGGGAGTGACGGGTTTAGGGACCCATTGGGAAGGTTGTGTTAGAAATTTCATTATTTGATTAAATGATGTTGAGAATTGAGTAAATTGTTACACGTGTACCCAATACCATGGGGCTCGAAAACTCGAGTCCAAACATAAGTGTAGATCCGAGGGAAATAACGATATGGAATAGGAACCCGAAGATGGCCCGGAAATCGGAATCCGAGAGCATAGAGGGATAGAAGTCCGAAAGAGAGGAGGAAAGGCACGACGGATCGCACGACCCGCCCGGACCGAAGTCCAGGCAAGGGCCGCGCGGTGAAAGGGGAATTGGCGCGCCACGACCGCGCCACACGACAGATTCGCCCGTTGCGAGATTCACTCACCCGAATCCGGATTTTCCGACTTCGGTTGAACACCTTTCGGCTCAAGACTCACCAAGGCCGACCTTGGACGTCCCTAGGTCATGTCTACCTATAAATAACCCCTATTGAAAGCCCCGAACACTTTTCAAAAACATCCATACTCTCTATACGTTCGAAAACCCTAATTCCGGAGTCGTCGGAGGCACGAAACCAAGGCGAGGGCTGTTTGGATGAGAATCGGAACATCTCCAATGTTGTGGTAAGTTCTGATCCGAACCTTGTTCCATATACGATTCGAAAATGAATCCTAACCTCACCTTCTCTTCTCTACGCCCCGAATCGGATCGAGAACGAAGAACCCGACGAACCGAGGAGATAAACGGTGGGCTGGAAGCCACGCCTCCGAAATCGACGATCCCGGACGACCAAAGATCTGTAAGTTGACACTTACATGATTTTGGGAATAATTAAAACACTTAAATCTAAAAGCTTGATCAAAACTTTCGAAAATCTGTCAACGTGAGATTTTTACCGGCGCAACGACTTTGTACGATTTTTCCGAACCCTTAAAATTCTTCAAACGAGAAAACTTAAAACACAAAAAACGTTCCTAAGGCTTAGATCTATCTCCTGTAAAATTTTCAGAATTTTTCGTGATGATTTGTTATATGAAATCAACCCGAAACCGAACTTCTAAGATTTGAATCTTGAAATTCTTGACAGAACTTAGGTCTGAATTTGATGACGTTTTTGACTAGGGTTCTAGGCTAATTTAGATCTTTAACCGAACATGAAAGTTGTAGACAAATGTCTGAAGAAGGTCTCTGTAAAATTTCATTAAGTTTGGAGTTGATTTGCTATGGTAGATCTTGAAAATATTGAACTGCTGTAAGATAAATTCGGACAGATTAATGTTGCTACGAAAATCGATGTTTTTACCTGTTTCGGTACCTCGGATTGAAAAAATTAAAACATGAAAGTTGTTCATCTCGGTGTTTCCGAGTCAGTGGTAAATTTTCAGATATTTTGGACTTGAATCAGATTTTAAATAAATTTTAGAGTAAACAGCGGTTACCGGAGTCAAATCTTAAAATTCTTGTTGGAAAGAATTTTTAAATGATATCGGAGCGAGTAGCGTCCTGAAATAGTATATTTTGAGAAACTTACTGAATTTGAGAAATTGGCCTTTAAGGTTTAAGTGAGTGGAAACTCCTTCGAAATAAAATACATAAACAAACATTTTCGAAATCCCGTTATGACTAGTTTGAGCTTTCTACGTAGAGGGTGAGTGCTCCATCGGGTGCCCCTCTAGCTTTTTGCTTCGTGCCTAAACGGACGAGAGTGACCTATGTAGGGGGTGAGTGCTCCATCGGGTGCCCCTCTAGCTTTTTGCTTCGTGCCTAAACGGACGGGAGTAATCTACGTAGGGGGTGAGTGCTCTGCAGGGTGCCCTCCTATCTTTGCACATCGTGCCTGATTGGACGATGGTGTTGAACATGAGAAACTGTGCCAAAACGGCGAGAGAAACTTGACTACAAATCAAATCTTGATACTCGGCTAGGGATTAACGGGGAAAATTTAAAAGACTTGAATGTTTTCTTTTCCTTATTTAAATTATGCTCTTAAATTATGTCCTACAATTATTTTACTTGGCAAGCTATATTTATGATTTTATGGAGTTCATATCCTGTGAATTATGCCCTTAAATTTATTATTTGATAAATGAATCAAGTTATAGGGTGTTATGCACATGTTTTCTTTAAATTTAATTAATGGCTTTGAAACCCCATAATCCTGTATGTGTTAACTTACTCAGCACGTTGTGCTGACCAAAACCATTACTTTTTTTTTCCTACAGAGCATGAAGAATATGAATCATCATATGCATGCATGGGATATTCAGGGAAATATTATTTTCTTTTATTATTCTAGTCTTAGTTATGAATTGTATGAACGAGCCTGTTTAACCCGTATTTGGCAGTGTTGGCCCAATTTTAAATTCCGCTGCATTATACATATGTAAATATTATTTTCCGCTGCAACTTTGATACATTATTTTTAAATTATATACACATGGGCTGTTTGAATGTTTTTAAATTCTGAAAAACCATAAGGATTGCTGGCTTAGGCTACACCGACAAGTGTCTCGCGAATGGCTCGAATGAAGGAGCAAATCGGACTCGAGGGAGTGGCGGTGGTCGGCGCCAGTGGTCGGAGGAGATGGTCGGCGAGTGGGTCGGAATTCGCGGGTGAAGGTTGGAGTGAATTGGGGAAGATTGGGGAAAAAAAAGGGAATGGTTGTAATCGCGATTTACAGCCGTTTAATGCCCTAACTTACCGACCGTATCCTGCGGTCGGTAATTCGGTCGCCGTCATCGACCATTTCTGTATTGGTCGATGATGTGATCGGTAGTAAATGACCTGATGCAATAAAGACTATTTTTGGCTGACCATCTTATGGGGTCGGAAACGCGGTCGGTGATACCGACCGGATTCTGACGGTCGGGAATAGTGGTCGGTGATTCCGTCTTTTCTTATAGTGGTAATACTAGTAATATATAAAAACTCTTGATCTTATGAATAGTAATGTATCATTAATGGATTCCAAACAATAATTATGCATGATAATATGTGATAATTAATTTGTGAAATATTATTATTTTTTGGTAATTTAAATATAATATTTCGGTCAAATATATACATTTGGAATGACGACTTGGTCAAGTGGTCAAGTGCTCTGATTCCCTACCATATATTGGGGTTCGATTCTCTACCGGATAGTCTATCCCTCACCTTTGTTCTATTGTAAAATGGGTGGCATGACCTCCCACCACCCCTATATTTCATAGTTTGTATAGGCTGTGCAGCAAAAAAAAGTAAAAAGGAAAACAAATTATATACATTTATATAATGCACTATTGTTTAAGCTATTGAGTTAATAATTTTCCTTTGAAAAAATGATATGTAGTATTTAATTTTTGGTGAATTAATTATATAGTATTAAATTATTGCTTAATTTATTGTTGGTTAATCAATAAACCAATATTACTTATAAATATTTCATTATTTAAACTATATTCCATTTATCAATATTACAACTCACACATTCCAACCCACACATTCCGGCGGGTAATACCGGTATATATATCTAGATACTTGTGAATATTTATGTTCTATCCATATTCCCTACCAAACATGTAGTATCAGTTTCTTTTTGCACATGCACGGCACACAAGGCCTCAACTTAATTAATTACTCTTGATAGTTTGCAACTGGGAAAAAAACTCAAATAGTCCTATAATTATTTTTGATTTCCCAAATCATTTCATAAAAAATCTATTAACCAAATTTATCCAGTAACTATGTTAATCTTGCCCAAACCATCCCATCTACCCCCTAATGACGTGGCAGTGGATTAGTACGCTATGCCACATCAACTGACACATCAGCGTTAATAGTGATTAAGGGGTGTGTGAGATGGATTGAGAAAAAATAGCATACTAACCGGATGGATTGTGGTAATAGATTTCTTATAGGATGATTTGGGAAATCAGGCATAATTATGGACAATTTGAGTTTTTTTTTTTTTTTTTTTTTTCTCGTTTGCAACACTTAGCTTAAATAAATAAAACATGTTCAGAAATCAAGACAAAAAGAAAATTATTCAACACATACTGGTTTTGAGTGGTGATTCAATTCCTTACAAAAATAACCACAAAATCCTTATCATAACTGAAGTACTTAGTATATGAGAATCTCTCCATTACAAGAATCAATTTATTACTCCTCCGTCCCAGCTAACGTGTCCTGTTTGACTTTTTGACACTGTTCATTGTTCTACTTTGACTCGGTTTTATTGTATATATATATTTGGAAAAAATAGTCGAGTTGGATCTTGTTAGAATCGTATAATCATGTAGTTTTAGAATATATATTTTATATATTTTTTTGTTGTACACATTTTGAGATATTAGAGGTTGAAAAAGTGCATTGGATTGTGTGCAAAAGTGAAACAAGACAAGTTAAGTGGGACGGAGGGAGTACAATATAGTCAAATCAAGATGGCGTCATTGCAAGACAAAACAATGGCATCATTGTATGATGAAACAATGGCGTCACTGCTGGTCCATGATGTATGTTCATGCAATGTACTTCTACATTATTAACCAATGCCTTTTGTACGGTTGTGTAGGATGGGATGCATTTTATTTTGGGTGATCCATATATGCATGCATCATGGCATATTGTGTCACATTGAGGGCCTTTCAATTATTTTGGATCGTTCAATCTAAGACCAAAGAAGATTAGGATTGGCGAAAGGATAATAGCAAAATGAAATGGGGTAATACAAACAGGTATGCAACGTTTTCTTTAGCAAATATTTCAAATTTAGAATAAAAAGGTAAAAAAATAAAAAAGTTGAATCTAGACGGATAAAGGAATTAATAAATTCTTATACTTGAAGAAGATCGTAGCGTGGAGGGCAAAAATTGGGTAAATACTTAAAGAGAGAGTGAAGAATTTTCATACTTGGGAACTAATTAATAAATTCTCACAGTTGATTGTGTGTTATTGTAGTTAATAATTGCGATAATTTACAATTAAATCTTATTTGGTTTAAGAGAATGTGGGGGATTGTTGAATTAGGGCTTTAAGACTCATTGACTGGAAGAGGGGAAAGGTGAATATTTTTGGTTCCTTTAAAAAAACCCGGGTACCTAATCAGGCATTAATTTGAGTCTAAGCTTAGTACCCAATCCCCAACCCAAACACTGGGCGATTTCGGGTACCCAAACCCGTTTCCTTTATTTATTTATTATTTTTTTTTAAAAAAAAAACAACCCTGCCGCGAACGTAACTTTTTCTTCGGATTTGGCCTGGGTATCTGATTATCCGACCCGTTGGCTCACCCCTACCTAGAGGTGTTATGCACCGACTCCCTCTCAAACCATAGTTGCTCCTGCCATCGATTTATTACTCGTTGCCGATGCTAAATCGCGCAAAATCTCTCTTGCTCGTTTTCTCTCGGTCTGTGCAAATTCTGTATGGGGATAAATTTAATTCAATTTTACTGAAGTTAAAAACCGTGGTCTTTCCATCGTTAATTTTGTTGATAACTGGCTGCTGTATTAAAAGACGTATATAACTATTATGAAGCGCGCTGCAAGTTGGTAAACTTGACCCTCTCTAAAAGTCTCCATGAATTCAACTTGTTCGTTGTCATTTATGAGTGGATCATTTGGATGGGCATTTCGGTTCGTACAACCACTGTTAAAAATTATAAGTGAACGATCGAGATGGCTCAATGCATAGTCTCTTGGATCTATATATCCAGAAAAATCCATATGGGAGTAGTGGTAGATAGGGGTTTTCAAAAATATCCAACCCAAAAATCCATCCACAATCTGATCAATCCAATCCGAATATTTGGATATCTGATATATATGCTTTTGTTTTGTTTCTGTTTTTTTTTTTTTATTTTTTTATTTTGGAGTTGGATATGGAATGAATTTTCACAAATTTTGGGATCAACGGATATCATGAAAAATTCAGATTGAGTATGGAATGAGTTTTAAATTTTTTTAGCTCAATGAAAATCTAAAAATTTTATTTTTCTAGATTTTAGTTTATTTTACTTCATTATATTCTCTGCTATGTAAAAAGTCGTTTTTGCCTAAGGGTGTGGTATTGTAACACCTAATACATTAATTTAACCTAATATTATTAGGTATAGGGTGCGATAATATAATACTCCCATCTCATTTATTGTACATCGACGCAACCGAATATGAGGGGAAGCGGTCGATGCTACAACCACACCTACCACAAGGGTCGCGCCTTGCTGAATCTTAAAATAACATATGCTAAAGCTAATGAAAGGCAACCATTCATTTATATTTATGAGAAGGAAATCATATACAACCACCTTAAATAACAATTAACAATATTTGCATAGGCACATATATTTATCAGAAGGAAATCATATACAACAGTCTTAAATAACAATTAACAATATATGCTTAGACACATAGGTCTAAATGTAATGCTTAGAAAATGATGTTAGCGTGATGCTCTTAATATATTTTCCTTCCCTTGAATGATGCAATCAATCACGGCCATCTACGTGATATGGAAAGAAATAAACACAAGTCAGAAATTAATTTTTTGGTAAGTGGAACTCACATATCCCGACATGGTTCACTTAGGATCTGTTCTCATGTCGACTTAGGATCTGTTCTGCACGCAGAGCTATAGATAGAAAAATACATCAAGCATATTTTAAACAAGAAAAACAGAATCGTAAATAATTTAACAAACTAAAACAAATAATTCAAATTCTGGGCTCTAAATGTAATACTAGTAATATAAAACTGTTATGGATCGGTTAATACAACAAGGTTAGGGACATTAAATACGTTACTAAGAAAGATAAATGACGAAATTGGTGATTAAGGATACTGGACTAATAAGGAAATTGTTCTCCTTTAATTACTATCAGATAATCTAATTAGGCTAATTAGGGGGCTAAATGACGAATTTGGTTAAATTAAAATATTTGAATAGGATTTTAGTATTAGCGATGTTAAATAACGAAATTTGTAAAAAGACTCTTGCAGCACTGTAGTTACGATGCGGAGGCAAAAACCGCAATAGGTGATGTGGGCTTCGTGGACCATTAATAAATAAAATATGATGGCTCGGATATTTTAAGAAAATGTTAATTTTGTAATTTTCGCTGAAAATAAATTCTAGAGAAGGGGCCTTAATAGAACTGAGTGTCAATATTCTTAGAGGAGTTTGAAATATTTTATTTTTTAACTATTTGGGCAAACTATTTGGGCAAATTTGTTATATGATTCTTATTTAACCATACAAATCACTAAAAATTTAAATATTGATTTTGTGTAGGATTGTGTTCCTAAAAATAGAATTATATATGGTGTACAATTATGCACCTTTTATCCTATAGCCGTTGGAAGTTTTGGACGGTTGAGATCATTTGTCTTCACATACTAACATTATATGGTAGTACCGTAACATATCCTTCTTACGGGACTAATAAGATTGTTATTCTTATACTTATCATAAAATATAATACATTTATCTAAAAATATGATATATCTTCATCAATTTCTGAAATATCTACATGTGTGTGAAATTTCTAATTTTATTACATGTTTGTGAAATTTTTAATCAATCTATAATTTCATATACTTCATTTGTTTATGCATACATTAGAGCTGTGAGTGGAAAGTCTTTTATCTATTTTATTTTTATTTTTTCTCATTTTAAAACTGTTATTTGCACTAGAATATTTTTTAAACCACTAAATTGTAATAAGGATTATAAATTATTGGTAGTGGTATATTGTCTATTTATTGGTCGTTGTACAATGTATATGTGTATTATCATGTAATGTTTAGAATAGTTTAAGGAGCTTGAGAAATGTAATCGACCCAAAAAATTGAACATTTTTTTTAAAAAAATTCAATATTTTTTATTCATATTTTTCACATATTCCCGCCCATTGGGTAGGGGTATACTAGTAATATACAAAAATAATTTCCCTTATGAACAGTAACCTAATTTTATGAACAGTAACCTATCAATTCCCTCTCACAAAAATCCCCTTATGAACAGTAACCTACCTATTTCCTGAATAATCACTTTTTGCACGCAATCCAATATACATTTTTAACGCGTAATAACTCAAATATGTACAAGTAAAAATTCTAGTAAAATTTTAATATTTAAAAACTATAAGATGAGACGAGTCTAACAAGATCCCACTTGACTATGTTTTATTTTCTATAGATGTTGTATAAACATGAGTCAAAGTTGGATAATAAACAGTAATAAAGGTCAATCATTTTTTACCATAAAATCAATGGAGTAAGTATATAAAGTATTATGCAATTTAAAAATACTGTATATGATAACCAAATTTCAAAGGAAATTCACATTAGATAATTTAATTTCATTGATTGTTGTCGATAAGAATTATTACCAAATATTTAGCAAAAATTTTATGAGTTGATATTATATTTATCATAAATATAATTCAATATTTGTTACTCCTATTATTCTTAACAAAAACTTTATTAACTGAAATTATATTAATATGATAAAATTTAAATATATACTTTATAGATGGATATTATCCTCATCAATGGATAACAAATATTTATACTAAATAGATTAACACTAAATTAGATAAATTGCAATATGACAATAAATTGATCAAACAATGGTCATACATCTCATAAAATTATATCATTATGAAATTCGTGATGATGGTGCGTTCAATAATATTTTTTGCATAATTGTTTCTAAATTTTAATTTATCAATGGGTTCATTCACAAGAGTATTTTCTTATATTTTTCTAATTTAACTGGAAATATCTACATCTTTGTGAAATTCCTAATTTCTCAATGCTTTAGGTTAATCATTATTAATAGTCAATTACCGTGTGCAACTGTAATATCATATACTTCATTTGTCTGTGTATTGCATTAAAACCGTGAGTAGAAAGCCTTTATCTTTCCTTTTTCATTTTATTTCTCCTTTTAGACTATTGTTTATAGTTTAATATTTTTCAAAGCATTAAATCGTAACATATAAATTATTGGTTGTGGCATATTGTCTATTGCTCGGTTACTGTACATATTATACATGTATTCATGTAATGATTAAAATAGCTTAAGGTTTTTGGTGAATGTATTCGATATAATAAAATTTAACAATTTTATTTGTTAAATTCGATTTTTTTTAATTTATATTTTTCACATTCCCGCCTATTGGGAAGGGTTAATACTAGTATATACCATAATATTTAACAAGGATAACGGGGGGATATAGGGGTGGGGTGGGGAATCGAACCCCCAACTATTAGGGTGAAAGCGGAATGGTTACGGGCGGATAATACTCTTCCAGTATCCGATCCTATCCCATTTTTACTTCGAAAACGAATATATTCCGAATACAAATAAGAATTTGAGTAATTCAGAATATGGACAGTGAAGGGATACACGAGGGAGTAACATTGTGGCAGATAAAATGGTTCGATAATAATTTTTAATGATTTTTTAGTAAATAAATTATCTTCATTTAAATAACATTAACAAAATAGCAAACAAAACTTTGCAACATTATGCATTAAATCAAAATTGGCCGCCCTCACAAAGAGAAAGAAATGGAGGACTGGAGGCTGATGGGAAGGCAGGGCGGTGAGCGGCAGGGAGGGGACGACGGACGGAGACGATGGAAGTACGGCTTTTCCTACTAATAAATACTCCCTCCGTTTTTTTTTTAAGTTCACCATTAGCATAGTAAATACTATTCATTGAGTAACTTTAATTCAACTTTTTCATATAGTTATATAAGATAAAACATAGTCAAGTGAGATCTTGTTGGATTCGTCTAATCATGTAGTTTTAGAATATCAAACTTTTATAATTTTTACTTATATGTAATATAAGATATTGATGATTGAAAATGTGCATTGGATTGCGTGCAGTGCAGGATGGGTGAAGTTAAAAAAAACGGAGGGAGTAGTAAATTTGAACAAGTCAGCCTAGTAGGCCCAATAAATTTTTCATATAGCCCGGTATGAACCTATTTAATTAAATATGTTTTCAAAATGATATAAATCTGGTCTATTTATAAAATATAAGTATGGCTTGTCCTGATCAAGTGTCCTAAGCCATAGGTCCCAGACCTAACTACAATTCAGTATAAAAATGGGTGTGGAGGCAATGCCTCAACTCACAAACCATTCACCAAATAAATCAAATATACTCATATATACTATTGCCCTTCAAAGATGCATCCATTCCACCTCATCATCTTCCTCCTCTTCTCTATCACCACCAACATCAAAGTAACATATATATATATATATATATATATATATATATATACTCCCCTCCCATACCTTAATGTGCTTCCTTTTCGTCTATATCCATATTCTTAATTATGACTAATAAAATATACTTCTAATATGTATGGATAATATAAGAAAAAATAATTAATACTCCTATAAAATTTCTTTGCAGCTTTGAAAAAATGAAAGCTCACTCATGTATATAGAGTTAATGCATTCATTTTCTTAATTAATTGTGACCATATTTCCAATTCCACATATAGTATATGAGTATTAATATATTTTTGCATCATTGAAAACTGCATATACTACTCAAAGTAGTATAAGCTTTAGTCAGATTCTATTTTCTTTGCCTACTTTACTTTTGTCACCGTGTAGGATAATAGTACTACTATTAATGAGTTCTTAATTTTAATTTCTTTTTTTTTTTTTTTTGTTCTTTTTTAAATACCAATAATGAATGCTGATTTGGTTGCTGACATTGCGTGCTTACGTGGCCTTTCAGTAGAACGAATTTGATTTTACTTTTATATATAACCGTACCCTTGATCGATACATATGGTCCTTATATGTTTGGCAGGTGAAAGCTAGTTCGGATGAAAAGCCATTGACAGCACAGAGCTATGCACTCATGTATTGGAAACAACATGTTTCCAACAATTTACCGGCTCCGGGGTTTTTGCTCAACAAAGCCTCGCCACTGACGGCGGCTGAATCCGATCGCTTCTCCATGCTGGCCGATCAACACTTGCTCCCAGCATACCATTCCGACTTCTGCAAGAAAGCCAATCTCATATGCTCTCAAGACGATTATACTACGGATAAATATCAATGTGTCATCAATCTCAGTTATCGTTATTCATGCTCCGCCGGACATGGTAAATCCCCGATCACAAACAGAAATGTGTTCTTCAGGGAAGCTAAACTCAAAACCAATATGGTCATGCGCATGACGAATTTGACCGACAACATGTCAAACCGCTCGTTCCTAACTCAACAGCTTGCATCGAAATTGCCCTTTTCTACATCTGAGATTGATGTATTAAAGAGGGTTTTCAAGATTGGGAATGACGATACCACAATTGCTAGTACATTGAATCATTGCGAGAGCGCGCCTATGCCTGGCGAGAAGAAGAAATGTGTGACCTCTATTGAGGAAATGGTAGACTTTGCGACAGAGGTGTTGGGATCCAACGTGGTGGTTCGAAGGATGGAGAACACCAAGGGCTCAAACGGAAACATTATGGTGGGGAATATCAAAAAGATCAATGGTGGGAACTTAATTCAACCAGTTAGCTGTCACAGGCTACATTTCCCATATTTGGTCTACAGTTGCCATTCGGTCCCGTATGTTCGGGCATATGAGGTCGATATCTTGGATCCAGTTTCAAAGGCTAAGATTAATCATGGCGTAGCTCTCTGTCATGTCAACACTTCATCTTGGGACCCGGATCATGTGGCCTTCAAGGAATTAGGGTTTGCTCCTGGGAAAATAGAGGTGTGCCATTGGACGTATGAGACTGGCATGATATGGACCGTTGCAGATTGACAGTTTTAAGTGGTGGTGTTGGACCAGAAGTATGGAAATATTATTACTGTTGTTGTTGCTGTCTTCTGTCTTGGTATTGCTGTTTTGATTCTGTTGTTGGTGTGTTCTGTGTTGGTATTGCTGTTTTGATTCAATAAAGGCCGGTATATATAGCGGCTGTGCTTGTAAGATAACAACTCATATGATTATGAGTATGGAAGTGCTGTGAAATACTAGTTGCATGTATGTAAGGAGATGATCGATGTACTGTGTAAGATATGGAAATTAAAGTTTGTGGAAAATATATAAAAGTGAATGTTTGTTTGTGTATATTGTTGCGTGTGCAGGAATCTCATACTAAATTATGCAAAGGAGACATGAGAAAGGTAGTAAGGAGATATTACCCGCCTTGAATTCTTTTGCCCTTGTAACAGAGATTGTCGGGATGATTACCAAAATAATCCCATAACTTACATTTAATTTCAGAATTTATTTGGATTTCTCAACCGAATTATATAATTACAGTAATTACAGCATTTCAGCCCCCACCACAATTACCAACTTAATTGCATGCTGATGTGGACGGGATTAGTGGAGTCGGGTTGCTAGGTGGGTTTGGGGTGGACTGCAAAAAAAAGTCCTGTAACTTTATTCTTTATTTAATCTTTAAAGTATTTTAATACCCCAATTAGTCCTGTAAGTATGCAACTTTGATTAAAATAATCGTTTTATTGAAATTGATCCTTAATAAGTTTTGATTTTTTACATTTAACCTTTAGTTTATTCTAATTTTACTATTTTAATTTTATTTTCTATACAAAATAATATCAAATTATAAAAATAATTTAAAAATTAAATATAATTTGTATTTAGGATGACGATAGATGGAGCTGTTGCTAGTGATGGGCGGCGACATGGAAATGGAGAGTGATCGAGATCAAAAGCATCAGAAAGGGAGGTCGATCGGCGGTGACTGTGAAGCTGCAGCTTGGCTGGACCATAACGTCCCAAAAATTCGAATATGATTTTCGCAAGCATTTTGGCTGTACTAACTATCCTAAATTAGTTAATAGGTAACTTAGAACAACTAATACAACGCTGAGTACAATGACTAGGGTGATAATTGATTAATTCAATTATGAACGGAAGCTAACAGCAAATAAATAACAGATAGGCACAAAACAAGTTTCAATATAAACTCCTTAACAAAAATCCAACTTACACATCCAGGCTACAAGCCTCATAATCCAACAGCAGGCACAAGCCAAAAATATCTCAAGGAAAGGGGCCACCAGCCCAAAACAGTAAATCAAATGTGGCCACGGCTGTTCACACCCAAGAAGTATTATATGTAGGGGTGGAAAAATTTACCGAAAACTCGGTATACCGAGCTTACCGTATCGAAAATTACCGAAAAATATCGAAATTTAGGTATACCGAAATTTAGGTATGCCGAAAAATCGGTAGAGTATCGGTATGAAGATTACGGAATTTTCGTTATTTCGGTTGCCGTTATACTGAAATATTAATTTTAATATTATTTTAAATTTTGAATCTTTCAGCCCATCTCTCATCTCCTAAAGCCCAGCTTCTCTTAAAGCAAGCCCAAGCCCACCCAGCCCAAGTTTCTACTCTCTAGCAGTCAATTCTTCGTTCACATTGCCCTACCCTAGTTCGCTCGTTCGTGCAGCCCCATCCTCCCCCAAATTCGTTCTGCCCTAATTTGTCTCTTCCACAACTTCGATTGTCCATTCTTCCGTCGCCGCTCCCTGCGTTCGTCTCGTCATTCTTCCTTTTTACTCACACACACGCCATCGGAGGTGCTGTAGGTTCTGTCTTCTGTGTATGGAACTTTTGAGGCTATACGACACAAGATTCCAGGTCTTCTGGAAGTACGACACATCGGACGAACAATG
The DNA here is from genome assembly GCA_030278955.1 of Hygrophila difformis. Classification (NCBI taxonomy): domain Eukaryota; kingdom Viridiplantae; phylum Streptophyta; class Magnoliopsida; order Lamiales; family Acanthaceae; genus Hygrophila; species Hygrophila difformis. The sequence continues at coordinate 42,024,020 of JAOANR010000014.1, forward strand.
CATGGTAGTGCTGCTGTTTTTGGACTCTTCCTTGGAGCTAGAAGCTTGATTCAGTGCGGTAAATCTTATTAGGCCCATTCATTTCAATGTAGTCCGGGTTTAAGCAATACGTCAGTCGTGTTTGAGAAATATTTCAATAGGTGTTTAATCAATTAATTTGCTCACTGCCCTGAGGCTTGTGCTGTGGTTTTACGAAGCCAAAGGTTGCTCCATGGATTGTGTTGCCTGAAATGGACGTCATGTTCTTGAATGGTTTTCGGAATAGACTAGAAATTCTGTCTTGTGCAAGAGCTGTAGAAATAATGCAATACTGATATACCAATTTAATTTTGGATGCAAGAATTTAATTCAAGTCCTCTGCTGTTCAGGTTATTGTACACCTTTCAAAATTGTAGATGTCTATTTTTTCTCACTAAAAAAAAGTGGATGATTTATTGATTAAAGTTAGTTTGTTCCTTGTTTTTAAAGTTTACAAGTTGTTAGCAATTCAGCTATAAGAACTCAGCAATTTAGCTCTATGCCCTCAGAATTTTATCCTCATCTCATTTTCATACCTTCTTTTGCTGAAATTTGGCCTCATGGTTTTATTGCAACGATATGGCTTTTTTTTTTCTTTTTCGGTATGGTTCGGTATGTCGATCTGTAACGGTATGTAACGATTTTCGGTATGTCAATTTTTTGGTATTTTTCGACAAATACCGAAATTTTGGTACGGTATAATTTCGGTTTGGTAACGGTATGTATTAAAGGATACCAAATATTTCGGTATACCGATTTTCAATATACCGAAAATTTCAGTATCGGTATCGGTATGGTTTTTACCCATACCGAAAATTTCGGTATCGGTATCCGTATGGTTTTTACCCATGCCGAAAATTTTGGTACGGTACGGTAACGGTATCGGTATTTCGGTATACCGTATTTTGCCACCCCTAATTATATGTCCTCTGGTTCTCGCCTATGGCTACCAAATGTTTGTACAAAATCAAGAGAGGCACTGATATTACCCGTCATGAATTCTTTTGTGCTTGTACCAAAGGTTGTCGGGAGAAATATCAAAACAGTTCCATAACTTATTTGAATTTATCAATCGGCTATAGTAATTACAACAAATCTTGGGAATAAATACGAAAGAAGTCCTTTAACTTTGTTCTTTAGTCAATTTAATCTATTTCAATAACTTATGATTTATTACATTTCAATACCTACTTTAAAAACGAGGTGAGATCTACCCAAAACAAACGCCACCATGAGTGCAATCTCCATTGGGTCCATCAAAGTAAATTCCAATCTTCAATGGTGTGATAAAACCGAAAGGATTTTCTCACAAAGTATTGAGAACACAATGAGTGCTCTCATGGAAATGACTTTGATTGATGAAAAATAGGTTTGTTCAAAATATCAAAGTCGTTATAATGGATAAGGGACCTCATATATATAAAGGTAAACCCTAAAACTGAAATAAACAATCCTAACAATGTTTTAAACAACTGGATACAAGGAAGCACAAATCTGGAACAAGCTCGTCGCTAGGCATTCACGTCGTGAGACTGAGTCTTGCGACGGGGAAGGGTCTTGCGTCGTGTGGGTGCGGCTAGCAGAGGAAACACGTCGTGAAGCTATTGGAGGGTCACGTCGCTAGGCAGATCACGTCGTGAGACAGGGTCTCGCGACGGGGGTCTCGCGACGGGGCACTGTCTTGCGTCGTAGGGTCTTCTTCGGTTCTCCCCCCCACGTCGCAAGAGGGGGTCCTGCAACGGGGGTCTTGCGACGGGGCATTGAGGCTTGCGACGGGGCATTGGTCTTGCGACGGGTGCCCTCTGTTTTGCTCTCTTCCTTCACGTCGCAAGAGGGGGTCTTGCGACGGGAGCCAGGCTTACGACGGGCAGGAAGAATTCCATCCAACTTTCATCCGATTGGGGCCTATTGGGTCCGGCCACTGTTCCGGCGTTGACCAGCCGTTGACCGGCGACGACGAACTTTTCAGCGGCGGCGGCTGTGGGGTCCTCCGTTGACCTCCTTATGCTGTTTTGACCTTTCTTCCGGATTTAGTTGGACAAAGTGGACCCCAAACTAATGAGACCCGTGCCTTTCCGGTATTCTTCTGCCTGCATTATCAGCTTCAATCTGGGCTCCTTTTTGGGCTCCAATTTATCTGCTTCCTGAAATAAAAATAAAGACACAGAATTAATAAACTTCTTTATTCGGTGCTTCGAAACTGGTCCCTCAGCGAAATGGGGAATCATGCCATGTGTCATGACATCCATGTCATTTGTTTTGATAGTAGTTCAAAACCGATCATCGAACCTACTCGATGGAACCACCTCTGCTGCAATGTGCTCAAAGTTTGAAATATGGATAGAGTTTTGCAGAGATCTGGCTGGCAATGTTCACAACGACTCTTTACTGGTTTGTGGGGATTTTTATTGACATTTTCATACATGAACTACTTCCCAGATCAGAGAAAGAAGTCCCAATAGCTATTTCCAAATCTAGAAAGAAATTCAAATTCAAGCCACTACATCTCTTTCCCAAAATGGTATAAAATTCAAATTTGAAGTTGGGAGCCACTAGTTTAAAAGAGAGATTTCAGTAGATTGGAGAGATAGACTTTAACATTGATTTTGAAGCTCTCTAAAATCCTCTCTAAGCATTCAAGTGTTTATTGGGAGATAAAGCTTTCGATTAGCAGCCTCTTGTTCAAGACTTAATTTGTTGCTGTTAAATCGAAGTACCTTGGACACATTTCAGTAAGGATTGTGTTCATGGCCCTTTAAGTGTTTTGGTAATATATTTAAAGGGATAAGTCCAAAGGCTTTACCAGAAGACCACTCTTCAGAGATCGTATCTTCTCAAATTGGAGGGAGTGCTTCACAGGTTTCTTCAAGGGGAACTCAAAGCAAAGAAGCTTTGGGAGTTGAAGTAGAAGGGAATTTTCTACACCAAAGGCTGGAGGTTTTTTGTCATTACAACTGTCCACTTGGCGTTTGGAGTGAAGACATCTTTCATATTTTGCTCATGTGTGTGGTTGTAAACCATAGTTGAAACACATAGTAAAATATCCTCCTGGATTGGTATCCCCCAGACGTAGGCCGAAGGCCGAACTGGGTCAACTACTCCTTGTGTCTCATTTATGTTCTTTATGCTTTCCGCTGTGCATATTTATCTAGTTTTTGTTAATCTGTGTCTTCACTGTGCTAGATTGAACTCGTTACACAGAACCACTGCATAAAGAACAGATCTTGCTAGATCCGTGGACCCAACAATCTGAACGGTGAAGATCGGACTCAACAGTTAGATCTTCCAAGAAAAGCCTGTCTTTAAGCTGCGTTTTGATTTTATTTCGCACATCATGTTTGCTCTCTTAGATTGTATTAATTATAGTTACAATCAATTTCCATTTATTTGCATAATAATAACACTAAAGACTAAAGACAACATATTTAAGGCAATACTAATGTAATCATTTATTATCACATTAAAACCTCTTCAAAATAGAACTATAATTGATTAGTTTTACAACAATAGTCGGCTATTAATGGATTGGGGTCAAGGTTTCGGGTAAGAACCTTCTTTTTTAAAAAAAAACTGCTTTTCGAAGAAAACGTCGTTCATTGCCCATGCAGATATCTATATGTACGTATTTATATATATATATATATATTGATAGATAGATATATATACACTCGATACTGACTATTTATCATGATCCATGACCCCATCCAAGGCGGCCGCTATAGTTAGCCAAACTACAAACGAACAATATGCTGGAAAAGACGAAATGAATTATTGATCCATTACTACAAGGATCAGATCCATATTCGATATTTGTGTTCTAAATTAAAATGAAAGATGATCATATCTATTACTCCGTCCTATTTGGCAATATGTGGTTCACGTATTATATGACTAAGAGATCAATAGCATAAATGTGGTTCATTTTATATAATAAATGTGGTTCATTTATTATTTCACAATAGAATAGCATAAATGTGTAATGCCTAATAAGGAATGTTTAGGGACTCTGAACATGTAAGTTTATTAAGAACTAGTATTACCCCACCCGAATGAGTGGGATGATATATGATAACAATAGATAAAACATAATTTGCATAACTTAAAAAGATAGTAAAATATTGGAATGTAATATTGATTTGTAGACGGATACAAAATAACACACATCTAAATGTACTTGAGCTTTTTATGAAATAATTGTCAATGCTAAAATATTTCGCCAACAATTATATATATAATTAATTTACCAACAATTAAACATAAATTATTAAATATTCAAATCCAGATTATTAACAACAATAGGTTAAACAATAGTTACCAAATTATTAATCCAATATCTGTCTCAAATAATGTATTTGAGTTACCAAATTGCGACATTACACAAATTAATTATGACATAGTATTATGGATAACATTCTTATTAGAGGTACATAATTGGATTAAATATAAATACTATTTACATCTATAAAATTTTGTTCATAATTTTTTTAAACAATGTATACAGTATTTATTAGTCTACAATTTAATCCAAACTTTTAGCAAAAAAAGGTTTTTTAGGCTAAAAAATCGTAATCAAACAAAAAAAAATAGTAAATAAAATCACAATTAATTATTTTCTTTAAAATTAAATCGGTGTTTGAATAGTAATAAAAAAATTATGCATACCTTCAATATAGATAATTTAACCCAATTGATATGAAACAAATAAAATATTTAACTAAAAAATATTCTAAGTAAACAAATCAATTATATTGCATAATATAATGGGAAATACTCCCTCCGTCCCATGTAAGATGTCTTGTTTGATTTCTGCACACAATCCCATACACTTTTTAAATCGATCATATCTCAAAATATATATAAGTAAAAATTATGTGAAATATATATTCTGGAACTACACGATTAGAGGAATCTAACAAGACCGAACTCGACTATTTTTTGTCAAATATTTACTTGCAATAATATTGAGTTAAAGTTAAACAATGAACAGTGCCAAAAAGTCAAACAGGACGTCTGAAGTGGGACGGAGGGAGTATTTATTACTAAAATAAAGATTAATTGCTAAAATATAATTTATTAAACAATGTAAATATTTTTTCTCTACAGTATTTTTAATTAAATTATAGTTTGAATTATTTTGTAGAGGAGATGCAGATTTTTTTTAATGAAATATTGTTGTCAATGCCCAATAGTTATAATAGGAAAGTTGGAAGTTACTTTTCATAACAACAATCGTTTTAATATAATATAGATATGTGGCAATTATACATTTTAGGCAACTTATTTAATTAAGGAAAATTTAAACAAATTTTATAATTAAAGATAGATGATCTGTCTAATTAACCTTTTTTGGATGAACAGTAACGCACAAGCATCGGCTAAAGAGAATCTGTCTAATTAATTGCCTCCAATGCAATAATTATATTTCATTCTTTCCCTTTCTACATTATCGGAATAGAAATTAGCATATTAATGAGAAATAAAAAACCTAATGCATCTGAGGTAAAACAGGCGACCTGAGAGTTGCAATACACGTCGGAGTCAGAATTGGTGGGGAATGCCCTGCGGCACAGATGCTTTGAAGGTTTACATTTTTTTTACGTTTAAACACCGAAAAAAATTGAAGAGGTGGAGAACGAAAAGCATAAATGGCAGCCCAAAAAAGGTGGAAAATCAAAGTGCAGTTGCTTTTCTCCACTAAAACCTTTCGTACGATGCCTATCTTTTTTTCATTATTGCATCCGCCTTCCTCTTCCAGCATCCATCCAGATGCTCCAATCTAAAATTAGTATTTTTTATTATTTTAATTTGACATATGAATTAGGCTTCTATATTAAGGTACTTTTGAATTAACTTGAATTTTTTTCTTAGGCTTTCGACTTAATGAAGTAAGATATGAATAATTAATTCACTGAAATAACTTCGAATTACTACTTTGTTATCTTGATCATATATAGCTCTATTCTCTAAGTTTGATAGAGACGATTACTTCATCTTTATAAACTCTCTCTAACTTATTTTTCATCAATTGATAGGAGTTATGATGTGCAGTTGTATGATGTGATTTTTTCAATTATTTATAAACTGATTGAATTAGCATTGATCTTACCAATTGCCACAACTGTGGTTGAAAATGTATCATCGACAATGAATAGTGTAAAAAAGCAAGAATGTTTTCCTGTGTTTGAATAGTGAAGGGGCAAGGAAATGCCTTCATGCGGCGAGGTTACGATAACAGTGGCGGAGGTCCGATGGCAACTACAACTGTGGAGGGAAAGAAGACTGCAGAGAATGGAGTATGGAAACGGCGGGGAACTGAGGGTGGACAGGGAAGCTTAGAGAATATATGGAAAGGGACTGAAGGCAACTCGACTAGGTCAAGGGCGCAGCAAACACTTAGTGGGAGCATCGTTGGAGAGGGGAGTAAAGGACGTGGGAAATTTATTGGAGTGTTCGTTGGTAATATTCACGTGGAAGTTCCAAATGTGCATGTACTAAGGGCTATCGACAAGATGGCTAGGGTGAGAAATTGGTTTGTTCCGGCTCGGAGGTGGCTGGATAAAGGATATAAATTTGCTTTTTTCCGATTTAGTAGCAAGGCGGAAGCTGAGATGGTCATAGATAGAATGAAGGATAAGACGTTCTATGGGAGGAAAGTTAACCCTAGCAGGCGGAACACATTGGCGGCTGGTGGATTCCATCTAAACAGAACGATCCACGATCGCACAGGAAAAGCAAAAGTTGACAGAAATGCAACAAATGGAGGTATGAAGATTCATGCAGCGTGGCGAGATGAAAGATCATACGCCGAAGTGACGAAAGGGGTGAGGGGATTGGAAAGGAGTAAGAGTGGCAGTAGAGACTTGATGCGCCTTGAAGAAGTGCACAGTAACTTAGAACAACTTCATAGGGCGGCGGTGATCGAATTAAGAAAACTCGAAGTGTTGTTGGATTTCCAGGATTGGTTGTTTAGTAACTACAAGGAATGTGAAGAGGTCATATACGGTGGAGGATTTATGGTGGTAGTCGTATTTAGCAGCCTAGATCAACGGAACAAGTTTTTGTCGGATAGGAGTGACAGGACGTTTTTGGAATGGAAGATGAGATGGGACTGGGGGTGATAGCGCGGAAACGGTTAGTGTGGGTATATGTGTTCGGAGTGCCGTTCTCTGCTTGGGGGGAGGAGAATTTCCGGAGGCTGGTGGAAGGGTGGGGAATGGTGGTCAAATTGGACAAGGAGATGGAGGAACGAAAGAGGATAGACATGGCAAGATTGTTGGTTGGTTAGAATTATGAAGCTAATATCCCGTCTGAACTTAATATTCAACTGGGAAGGTATACTTCAACAATAAGGATCATGGCTAACTACTCGGAAGCAGTGGTAGTAGCAGATGGTGTTCGGGCAATGGGCGTGCAGAGTCATTGGAGGCTCTGGCAGAAACGGAGGTGGCCGATGGTATACCGGAGAAGAGGACTGGCAAAGAGTCCGGGAAAATGAGTGACAAAGGATCCGGACTTGCATGTATGGGGAATCGGAACGATCAGAGGAGAGGTTGCATGGGGACGGCACAATTGAAAAGGTGGCGAATTCCCAAACTAATGATGGAAGGATGGCCGGCGGGTGTTTTGCTCGAGGTGGGGAAAATTTATTACGAAGGGATGATTTAGGTTCAGGGGAAAGAATAGAATCAAAAGTGAAGAACGTGGAGGACTAACAGGAAGCTTGGGCGGTTGGGGGATCCAGTAAGCTAACTGAATTGGGCCTGGGGCCTATAGATGTTGGGCTGGAGAGAGATGAGATACTAGATAATAATAGGGGTGGAAATGGAAGAGGGCCAATTGATCCATTAGTTAGAGAGGGGATTGAAAAAGTGAGAATACATGAGGGGAACACAGATGCCGGGTTTGGAATTGTGGGAAGGGAAATTAGTGGCTCGGTCTCGGAAGGTTCCAGAAAAGTGTCGAGAAAGAGGTGGATAATACTCAAGATGACAGAATGGAAGACTCGTGTGGGAGAGAGGAGGAGTTGGACCAAGGGGAAGTGGAGGTCACTGAACAGATGGAGGGACGGGAATGGACTAGAATGAGTGTATGCTTGGAGATAGATTTGGGATTGGAGGGGACGAGCGAAATTAGGGCAGTGGAGGAGGCGTTGGCTGAAGTTTTGGGATGCTAGAAGGGAGCGAAACGCGGAGGAAGGAAAAAAGGATGTGAGGGGAAGACCGCTGAAGTGTGGAGGCCGAACCTCGAAAAACAGGGGGAATGGGGCTGATGAGGATAGCTTCACGAGATTAGAATTCTCTACTATAAGACTTAAGGAGAGGATTAGGTTGGTGGATCTGTCGGAGGAGGAACATGTTTTGGATCTAGCGGAAATGTTGGGCTTAAATTACAGCCTGGGGAGGGAGAGGGCAGTTCAGTTGGTGAGAGGGAAAATTATTGAAGAATGGTAACGGGGTGGTTGTTTTGAGTCATAACTATTGTCAGATGAAGATCATAACTTGTAACTTAAGAGGAGTGAATGGTGGGGTGAGGAAGAGAGCACTGATGCGGCTGTGCAAGAAAAGTAGACCTATCGTCAGGTGTTTCTAAGAGACAAAGATGCAAGAGATCAGAGAGAGGTTGGTTTGCAGACTATCGGGATCAAAGGAGTGCAAGGTTTGCTCCTAGCCTGGTGTCGGCAATAAAGGAGGTATTCTGATAATTTAGGACGATAATTGTTGTCATTTTCGAGAGATTGAACAGGCCCATAATTATATCTAGATAAAGGGTAACATTCGTGGAATAGTTCATGATGAGAATCTTATTTGTGTACATGCGCCGAATAATAGACAAGACCGAGGAGAGTTTTGGAATTTACTGGTCCACAAAATTGATTCGGCGAATGGGGATTTGTGGTACGTATTAGGGGATTTTAATTCAGTGGGGAGCGAGGGAGAAAGAGTTGGAGTTAACGAAGACCGGGGGTCGAGTAGAGAGTTCAGGGAGTTCATCAATCACATGGGGTTGGTAGACTTACCGACGGAGGATGGGCAATATACATAGATCGGTAGGGGGTAACGCGCGTAGTCGATTGGATAGATTCTTACTATCACCTGGTTGGTTGACTTTATCAGGAGTTTTTACACAAACAGTGTGATACGATTCTCTCAGACTATTACCCGATTAGCTTGGAAAATGAGGATAAAGATTGGGGCCCGAAACCATTTCGATTGTTTAATTACTGGATGGATGAGAGCGCGTTTGGTGAATTGGTTAGGGCGGCGTGGGATGAGGCAGGGTCTAGCAGAGGGAGCAAGATCTTTGGGAGACTGAGGGCGTTGAAAAGAAAAATTAAGGGGTGGGATGGCTACGGGGCTGTTGAGCTGGAAAATAGAACGAAGCGACTAATGGAAGAAATCAATACACTTGAAGAAAGTTTTAATGTGAGAGAAGTGACAGAGGAGGCTAGAACAGAATGGATTGGGAAGAAAAAGGAACTGAAGAAACTGTTTCTAGCAGAGGAAAGGCGTTGGTTTCAAAAATCCAGAGTGAGGTGGATAAAGGACGGCGATCAGAATACAAGGTTTTTCCATGCCGTGAATTCAATTAACAGGAAGAGAGGCCATATTGCTACTATTAAAATAGACGGGGTGATGGAAGATGATCCGGTGGAAATAAAAAGGGGCTTTTTCTTACTTTCAAAGAATGTTTATACAGGAAATTATATTCAAGTTCGATAATTTGGGGCTGGTTAAAATGGGAGAGGATAATAAAAGGTGGCTGGTATGGAATTTTTCTGAGGAAGAGGTGAAAGAGGCAGTGTGGAGTTGCGACGGGAATAGAGCTCCCAGCCCCGACGGTTTTAATCTGGGCTTCTATAAAAAATTTTGGGGAACAGTCAAGGGTGATCTAATGGAAATTTTTAAATTATTGGAGTGTGGTGGCTGCCTACCAAGGGAAATAGGCAGTTCTTTTGTAAAGCTCATTCCGAAGGTTGACAATCCAACTGATTTTAGGGACTTCTAGCCTATTTGTTTAGTCGGAAGTGTATATAAGATTGTGGCAAAAGTATTGGCTCGAAGACTACAGAATGTTATAAGTGATTTAGTAGGAGCTTATCAAATGACCTTTGTGAAAGGAAGACAAATATTGGATGGTGTTTTGGTGGCTGCTGAGGTAATTCATTCGACGCAAAAAGCAGGGCGCTAGGGCTTCGTTGTGAAGTTAGATTTCGCAAAGGCATACGATAAAGTATCATGGGAAGTACTAATCCGAGTAATGGAGGCTATGAACTTCGATGACTTTTGGGTCAAGTGGATTAAAGAATGCATTACATCTGCATCCGCAGCGGTACTAGTCAATTGAACTCCTACAAGTTTCTTCAAGATGCAAAAAGGGCTAAGACAAGGGGATCCGTATCCCCATATCTTTTTGTGATGGTAGTCGAGATCCTTAATAGGATGATACTGAAGGCGGCAGATCTGGGTTTATTCAAGGACTGAAAGTTCGCAATGATGAGCCGGTTATTACGCACCTTCAATACGCGGACGACGCGATACTATTTTGTGAAGGTGAGATAAGCCAAATAATACTCATTAGGCGACTGTTGCAGGTTCTCTCGATGGCCACAGGGCTGAATATTAATGTTAGGAAAAGTACTTTAATTGGGGTAAACTGTACGCCCGTATTGGAAAGTGAAGCAGCAAGGGTGGTAGGCTGTGGTGTGGGCAAATGGCCGATGACATATTTAGGTATTCCAATTTGTGGTCGGATCAACGGAACTACAATTTGGCAACAGGTGATAGATAAAATAGAGAAGAAGTTGACGGGATGGAAGAGCCGTTTGCTATCCCAAGCAGGCCGAATTTGCTTAATAAAGTTTGTTCTTGGCAGCATCCCAACTTATTTTCTTTCACTTTTCAAGGTACCTAAAATTGTAGCAGAAAGGTTGGAGAAGATCAAGCGTAGATTCTTTTGGAATGACTGGGATGGAATGAGGAAGCTGCATACGGTCAATTGGGATACCATCTGTTTGCATAAAGAGGACAGCGAGCTGAGCATCTGGAGCATACAAAGGTATAATACGGCGCTATTACTTAAGTGGAGGTGGAGATTCGGGGCTGAACAAGGATTATGGAAAGAGGTGGTTGATAATGGCCAAAATTGACCATTATTTTCAATCTATTCCCGTGTCTAAACATGGGCATTTGATCTCATTCCGGTCTTATTTAAATAAGAAAGCAGTTGAATTTGACAGATATATGCAAGTTTGTATAAATAATAAGCTGCTATTGAAAAACACAAAAATACTGTTATTTTATTAAATTTGTATTAAAAAATTCCAAAAACATGATAAGAATATTAAAAATCCCACACTTGATTAATTATGGTTTGGTGGAATCTGTTCGATGGAACACGAGTCCATTAAGCGAAACGCAAACCAAATAATCAAGTGGACTAAATATCCATATTTTTATTTACTTTACATTTTGATGTATATATTTATTTTTATTTTTTTATTTTTCTTTGTTTATTTTTGTTTCTATTTTCTGCTTTAATTTAAAATAATTGGTCCACTAATCCATTTTAACTAAGTGTAATTTATTATTTGCAGGCCCAAGAAAACAAAGCTGATTAATATGCAGTCCAATCCAATTTAATCCGACCCAATATTTCTCAATCCAAATTCCATCCAATTAATTTAGCCCACTCAAACAACTAACTCAAGCCCAATACTACCCAAGCCCAACCCTAAACCTAACCCTAACCCTACATCCTGCCTCTCCGGCGCCGCCACCGCCGCCGGCAACTTTTTCCGGCCATCCCTCCGGCGACGCACCTCAGCCACCATTCCCACACCGCCACCATCACCTCCAACAGAAACACCATTTTCGCCGGTGCACCACCAGCTCCACCCCCCTCCGTTCACCTTTCCGGCCATTCCCCCATCTTCTTCCCCAGCCGCACCACCACCATCTCCTTCGAAATCCGATAGCGCCGCCGCCACTTCTCCACCATCTCCTCTCCCTTTCGACGGGACCACCACCATTCTCGCACCACCACCACCATTGAGCAGTCCCCTGCCCTCGCCTCCATCACCCTCCAAACGCCGGCAGCACCTCCGGCAGCCGCTGCCCCACATCCGCCGCTGCCAGTTCCGGCCACCCAGTAACCTCAAGCTCGGCCACCGCTGCACCAACTTCCGGAAGCCCCAACACCTCCGGCGAACCTCCATTCATCTCATCGCCAACCGCCACCGCCGCAAGCGCCGCTCACCCCCAGTCCAAAATTCCGGCGGCCACCACAGCTCCACCATTCGCCGGCGTCCTCAGTCACATCCGACCGCCGCCGCTATCCCGCCACCTCCATCTCTTCTCCACACAGCAAAGGATTGAAGAAGAAAGAAGAAGATGAAAGAAAGGAGACTGTCGAAAGAAAGAAATGGAGAGGGAGAGAGGAAAGAGAAAAATGGGGAAAGAGAATGAAGGAGGAAAGAGAAAAAGAAAAGGGGAACCTACTACGACGCTGAAGAGAGGGGACTACGACGCTACACTAGAGAGAAAAAGCAGCTACGACGCTGAATGAAACTTTTGACAAGTTTCACTAACACGAGTGTTTTTATAAAATATATCAAGTTCGAATTTATTAAAGGAAAAAAAGAGTTATGATTTGTGGGGAAGGGGTTTAAGGATATATTTCACTTTTTATTACTCATGTGGGGTACTCTGATTTCAAACGGCGCTGCATCCTCCCCGGCATGAAACTTTTGACAACTTTCATGGTGCAGCCGGGATAGATAGTTCAATCTTGACCTTCAGTCTGTCACACTGAAGGTCCCCAGCAATTGGCCTCATGAAACTTATCATAGTTTCATGTCATGAAGATCCTTGCCATGAAACTTTGAACACATTCCCACTATATGAGTATTTTCTGAAAAATCATAATCCTGGTTTTCAATTTTGTTTAATGAAACCAATTTATGAAGATGGAGTTGGGATTAGGGATATACTTATAGGTTGTCATATTTTTATTACTCGTGTTAAGAAACTGTGCCCCCGAAAGCGCACGGTGTCAAAAATTGCAGTAATTTATAGTAAGACCGGATCGTTCACTGGAGGATGTGCGATAGAAGCAGGGCCCACGTCGTTTACTAAGATTTTCCACTCGGTTACTCGATTCAAGCTTTGCATAGGTTTCTAACAACTACTTGACAATAATTTAAAATAGATTATGAAAGCAGTAAAATTATTCTACAAAGCATGATAAATTATATCTAAGAAAGCAATTAAAATTTATTCTAAGAAAGCGGATTTAAAATGAGACAGAAGGGACAGGGAGAAAGTAATAAAAATTGGACAAGATTCAGATTGAAACACAATTAAACTTCCATTTTAATACACAGATCTTTGTTTGGGGTAGTTCGTCAGTTAGCTAACCCTCATGCTTTCTGCACTATGTTCCCTTTAACAGACAGGTACTTACAGTGAGAATTTACATGCTTTTAGGACCTCAATTTCTAAGATACCACAGATTAATAACTTCCCTTACAATGCCTTGCAAGAGTATGTTAGTCATATGTGGTGGACAAGCAACACCTAACATATCATTAGTTGATATGCCAAGTACTCCTATCGTCCCCCTTGTCACACCCAAAGTCCAAATCTATCCCCGAACTAATCCATAACTCTTAAACCTTACAACAGGCAGACACATCTCTAATTCTTCCGAGTGACCTCTATGAAAGCATTTTAAAGAAAGCGGTAAGGAAAGCAGTAAAGAAAGCATTTAAAAAACCTATCACTCGGAAGTCTTTTAAAAGATCATCACAATCCGTTAGTATAAAAGAGCCCCTGGTCTTGGTGACCAGATGCAGATTTAGAACTTCCCAAATATCAGTAAGCCATAGGGCTTATAACATTCGGTTAGTTATGAGATACAAACATGAGTGGAACAGACCTATGAAGGTTTATTCCGAATGTACTCACTCAAGACTCAATTTTAGGCTTTGGTGAGAGAAGATAGTAGTTTAAAGAATACTCAACCTTACCTTAGAAATTAACCAAGGCCTATATGTTGTTCCTCTAATATTAATTACCACATCTTATCCGAATCCAAGTGGACACTGATTCGATGCAATACTTAATACAAGATTTCCAACACACAGCAATTTTGAGAAGCAAATAGATATTTGAAAATCATTCCCTAAACAGGTACTAAACTCTCAATTAAAACACAGATCCTTTCAGTCTAGGAGAGACCTAATCGCTGACTCTGCTTCTAAGTTCTCAAAATCAACCCCCAATAGAAGATGAATTAGTCATAACTGTGAATTTGTCCCTTACTCAGATCCGGATTTTATAAAGTGATTTTTGTGGAAATTTATTGTGCAATATCTGATTTAAATCAAGACTTCTATGTCCAAGGAGAAGGATCTCCAAAATATTATAGACCACAATATCTACATAATAATATCATGCATACATGTATATGAGAAGTAAAATAAATTGCCCCAAAATATATGGTGGGGTTAGACAGAATTTGATACACAAAGATGAATTAGCCTGAGATAAGAAGAAAATGGCTGAAGAGATGAAAAAATAATTAGGGTTAATTGGATTGCAGTTATCTGTGGTCCAGTTAACCTAATTATTAAGGCGAAATGATTTTAGACAGCAGATGATCTTAAACAACGGTTGCCGCCGTCATCTTAGACTTCACTATCTGTGAATCTGGATGAAAACCCACATGTTCTATTACTGTAGTAATTAATAGATGACATTGGCATATATCATCTATCATTACTACAGCTCTAGATTCAGGTTTGAAATTAAGATAATGAAAAGAAAACTGTATCTGGATAGGAGTCAGCTGAGCAGCTGTCATAATCCCGGATGGACGAACTGCCAAGGCTTTCACCGACCACTATCCAGACCATGCAAAATAACAGCTAGTAATTAATATTCAGAATACGAGCTAGTTATCCGTGTGGGAATACCCGCCAACATTAGTCTGATATATTTCTTACTAGTTGTTCATACACACAATGAAAGGGAAAATAAACAAGATTAAGAAAATGTTTTATTTATTGAGTGAGTGTTAATCACACAATAATTAGACACTGATAGGTTGAGATGTGTAATGGATAAAATTAGATGTAATGGGCCTAGGCCCAATACACCCATGCAACTTACACAACTCTTGAAATAAAATATTTTTGGAGTTTTAAAATAAAAGGAAGAAAGCAATTCGGTCTATTGGGCAAAATGCAAAAGAGACCGAATTGAGGATGCATGAGGTATGAAGTAACACCATACCCAATTAATCCTTGTAAAGTCATGAAGCATCCTCTAATTCGAATTGTCAAGCAATTCGGTCTAAACCGAATTGGACAATTCGAATTGATGAAGTCATTCCTTCACTCAAATTGGCTAAGGCATTTACCCCAAAATGAGGATAATTCGAATTGCCAAGTCAATTCGTTTTAATCCGAATTGGCAATTCGAATTTGTAGAAACAATAAAATAAACTAAGGCATGAGGGGATGGAATGCATACAATGAGGTTTCCAAAGTCAATTCGGTCTATAAGAGTAATTCGGTCTAAACCAACTTACCTAGACCGAATTACTTAGAAACCACATGAAAACAACACTTTTTGCTATGCAATTCGGTCTCATGGCAATGCGGTATAGACCGAATTGCATGGCAATGCGGTATAGACCGAATTGCCTAGATCGAATTGCATATGAATTTTTAGATAAAGCATTCAACAAATATTTTTGCCATGCAATTCCACTCTCATGGGCAATTCGGTCTAGACCGAATTGCCTCAAATCGAATTGCATGTCTTTCTCTCATAAGTGCAGGTTTGGTTTACATTGTGTGGTATATGATGGATAAGATTTACCAAATCCTTCATTTTACATCAATGTCACCTCACAGCCACACTAATGAGTGTTTTTAAGGAAAATATACCTAGGTTACGTGGCTAACAGGTATTGGCATGAAATAAACCCTAGAACTACAAACAAGCATTCCAAGATCAAGGACTTAAACATCTACTGAACAAATAAGTACACATGCTTAAAAAATAAGAACACCTACATTATCTAAGGCAACAATAAGCTAATAAAAGAGACTAAAACAGCAACTGAATAGCATGAAAATAAATTCTAACAAGCCTAAGATTGTCTAAAATCTAAGAGCTCTTATTTGAGTCTCTAAGGTGTAAAATCAAGCCAAAAACCCACTAGCATACATTTATTAAGAATGTAAGTCAACTAGGACATAATAAATGTAACCTAGTTGAAACAAACAAACATTCTACCATTTATTGCTAAGGAAAGCATTAAATAAATTCCAAACACTTGAAATGAAAACCCATTTCTGGATTCTTTCTTGTATTGACACTTGAAAGCAGTAAATAACCCTAAAACCATCATTAGCTTGAAGGTAGGGTTCATTATAACTACAAAGCATTTAAAGTATATGAAAATGGCTACACTAAGGGTGGTAACAAGCTTCTATGAAAAATAAACTAAGCTTAAAAGCAATAAAACTATATTACAAACATGAAAATAAACTAACTAAACTACACTACCTACCTAACCCTTAAGGGGTGAAGAACCTTCTGCTCCTTTTTGTCTCCCAGCAAACTGTCCAAGTGTGTAAGGATTCGGATCTCTTTTTGTGTTGAGGAAGGTCAGCTTTTATACTTCTCATCGAAACCCTGGGCCCATCATGCATTTCTCACGTGCTTCACAGCTGCACTTTTAAATGTGATTCGGTCTCCTCATGTAATTCGGTTTAGATCGAATTGATGCAATTCGAATTGCATGAGGTCTTCCTTCTTGATCTTGAGTTGGAATGTGGTCTTCATCCATCAATTCGGTCTATGGGTAGACCGAATTGACCTTGTCGAATTGAAGATGGCTCCTGCTTGGCTTCTTTGCTTTAAGGCAATTCGATCTATGCAATCAATTCGGTGTAGACCGAATTGCATAGATCGAACTCCTTCTTTTCTGTTTTGCTCAGTCTTCTTTCTATGGTGCAATTTGATCTAGGGGTCAATTCGGTTTAGACCGAATTGCCACAGACCGAATTGGTTGCTCTTCTATTCCTCAACACTTCTCTTTTTCTTCTTTTCTTCAGCAATTCGGTCTATTGAGCAATTCGATTTAGGTCGAATTTCTTATAGACCGAATCGGTCTTCAACACTTAACCAAAATTTCAGATTGTGGGATTTCATTCTTTTTCCCATCTTTTTGATTTTTGTGGCTATCTTATTCTTTTGCCCATCTTTTCATTCCTTTTTCTTTTTTTTTTTTCCCTTTTTTCATGTTTTTGGATTTTTCTAACACAAATGCAATTAAAACTGCATGTTTTGTGTCTTTTATTACCAGCTTAATATTTTTACAAACTTGCATCAATCTGTCGAATTCAACTGCTTTCTTATTAAAATAAGATGGGAATACGATCAAAATGTCTGTCTCAGACACGGAAATGGATTGGAAATAATGGACAATTTTGGCCATTATCAACATCCTCACATTTAATACTGATCGTCCCCGAGCAGTCAGAGTCAGTGCTCCTAAGAGCATGGACTCTGCATATTCAATCCATTTGCGTGGCTTCAGAAATTTCATTCTTGTTATATTGGGATAATACAATCAAAATTACAAGTGTTAAACTCTCTTGATTGCAGTGTTTAATGGAATGATACTTCTCACTTAGATAGGTATACAAATCAATCATTATTGTTAATTTTTCTTGAATATATGTATAGAAAATTTTCATTGGTTTAATTCTTGAATTCAGGCATGACATGAACATTGATCAATCAAAGCGGAGCCTCCCATATAGTAGAATCAGAAATTTCACTCACTCTCAAAGTTGGCTTTTAAACAATACGCTCATAATCAAATTCAAATAAATTCTCCCATAAGCTTGCAATTAGACCAACTCGCCACCTGCTCATTTCCTCAAATCGAGATCCCGAGGTCTTATTTAAGGTTATAACGGGGCATACGGTTGTAACATTAGGTAAGGAAGGAAATTATTAGGCTAAAAGTGACATGAATCCATTCCATCATAACTTGGCATATTTTTATTTAAAATCTATGATCATCGATAATTCTTTCTTTCTTTTGTTTTTCTTTTCTATTGCATGACATTAGACTTTGTCTAATTTGCTTTGTCAATTGCAATTCATTTTTGTTGAATGAATCTCAACATTTTTCTCTTTTTCTTTTTCTTTTCTCTCTCTCTTTTTTTTGATCGGTTTATGGATACCGATTGATATTTTCTTGATGATCATAAACTATAATGCCTTGATGGAATTGTTTTGTGTACACTTGGGTTTGATTTCTTGGTCTTTTTATAAGGTTGGGAATAATATAGTGGTTTCAAAGAAAAATTAGGCTTAAAGGCTCAACTTGGTTAATCCTAAAGGGAAAATATTTTTGGGTTTGGAATTCAAACGAAAGCCAAAATTTTGGGTTTTCTAAGTGCCTCGATCATATGCTCGATTTCGGGAATATGACATGGTCTTGAATCGATCCCAATTGCAAGTTCTAGTGTCCTTTAATCGAATTGATTTTCACACAACAAAGAAATATTGAGTAAAAATGACTCGGCTCAGATCTCACATGGACGGTTTGATCATGTCACACCATTATTCATAAATTTAGCCTTTGAAAAATTCTTGCAAATTATTCAATCAAATTCTCAACATGAAAATTTTGTTTTTCTTCCAAGTGATCATATCATTGGATTTTTATAGCTCAAAACCTCAAGAATCTATATCATGCATATTTTTAATTGTTTTATCCCAATTTAATAGTTTGAAAATTTCATCCTTAGCCTAAATTCAACATGTGAATTTAGGTGACAGATTTATGCTTGTTTTATGCCGGTTATTTAATTGAAAGCAGTAAAAAGACACTGTGAACATGCAAGCATGTCACAGCTTTGTTTTTGGCGTGACAGTCACTTATTCATCTTGGACTGTCACACATCTTTTTCAAAAATATTTGAGAATTCAAGACGAAATTCTCTTGTGGAAAGCGGTAAATACTAGCTTCCAAAATACATTTCGGACCATCATAATTAGCAGTTTCAAGGTTCGTTATACATCACACGACCTTAATCACTGTACTGTACCAATACATGAATTACAGGAGATGCTATACACTTGGGTAATGTTAGCATTTAACGCAGTCAAAAGATCTCCTAAATAAAGTTCCAGTTAGCCCAGTCAAAAGTGAATCTCTACAGATTCGGTCCACCTTCAGCATCCTTCTCTTCTAACCCTGAAAGAAGATCCTGCTCCAGTGGACGAAATTGGTCAGGCTGCAGGGCACGCTGTAATCACCCTCGTATGCTTCGCCATTCTCCAGCACTCTTGAGCAGTAAACTCTGGGTCCTTGGTTGCCAAACAGGTCAGGGGTTTCCAGGCTATCAGCCAGCCATGCAAAGACGTTGGTCCCCACATATAACTGATTTATCAGTCACTATCCTGTTTATCATCGCCAACCCTTGCTGGACCTGTTCATTGTCCACCTTGCTGAGCAGCATGTACCCCCTGACAAAGATTGAGGCTTTATGATTGTCCTCAATCCCTTCCTTCAGTAGTTCGCAAGCTTGACCCTCGTCCCCTGCCCCAAATGCTTGCAGAGCTGGGATGAGATGGAGGTTGAAGTTTCCAGCTTCCTCACACTTTAGCAGGAGTTCCTCTTTCTGCTCTTCGACTCCCTGCTGCCACATCTTCACGATGGTGGTCTCCAGCTCGCACCTTTTGTAGACAATGGGGAGATCTGCCGCATCCCTGAGTTTCTTGCATGCCTCCCTGACAGTGAACACCTTTTTGATGTCATCCTCTCCGATGCGAGAGAGGATCTCCCCCAAGAGTTCCACCGGAAGGTCCAGCAGCTCAGTCCTTCCTTCTTGATCTTGATTTGGGTCTGCGGGAATGATGCCTCTGGAAAGACATGGAGTAGTAAACAAGTCTGATACCAGTAGTCTCACTCCTTCAGCTAGTTCTAAACATAGGTCGCTGAATGAGAGAGTTGGAACTATTTTTAGCAAATTTTTAATAAACATATCCAAGTTGGAAAATCAACATCCTCACATTTTGAGCTAAGCTCTAAATGTGAGTTAATTGGTTTTTACTTGAATTTATTAGATAAAAAAAAAACATAGAGTTGGATTTTTAAATCCAACTCTTATTGCAACAAAATAGAAAGAGAGGAGAGAGAAGTAAGGATCTGGGACCCTTGCAAATTTTTCTTAGACTATAAATAGTCTAACAGGTTTTGGGAGTGGTCAAAAGACCAAAAAGTAAAATTTCATAGGCTATTAAGCTTACGAAAGAGATTTTGGATTTTTATCACTTAAAAAGTGATTTAAATCAAGTGAAAAAGGTAGCAAGATGATTAATGGTGATGAACAAATGCATATGACAAATTATGCAATCACTAGCATGTAGTAATGGATCATAGAGAATAAAAATAAAATAAACATGCACAAACACAAAAAGAGCATTTTTGGATTTTTATGAGAAGTGTTGACTTGTTTATTTAATAAAATTGGGGGTGTGAGTGGTTCCCCATTTGTATTTTGTTTTGGGAAATGGGTGTTAAAGAATGAAACAAGATGCTCCATTTGAATATTCCCCATTTAGCCCAAAATAATAAGCATAAATCAAACACTTTAAAAAGAAAAGAACATTCTACCACTTTTTGTCTTTTTAGACATAAATGCCATGCCAAAAGTGTTGGAAAAATTTTGGCATGGTTTCGTCTATACTACCATGTTTCCCGTATGTGCAAACATCAACTTTCGAGTTGAGATATCAACTTTCGAGTTGAGTTTGCAATTTGTGGTTAACAGGTACCCGACAAAAGCATTTATTGACAAAATACACAAAACACAGTACATGCATAAATGAAAACAAAACACAGACAATCCATTCATACCATGATCATGCAAAAATTTAGCCAATAACTCATGCTCCAAAAACATAGATATGGCAGTACCATCAACATGCATATCCAATCATCATTATCACACAACCAGTAAAATAACACAGTGATTGTAAAGGAAAAACAAACCACTGTGTTTTTGACATTTTCACAAATTTAAAGCCCCAAACACAGTTAACCGAATATGTACACAGACAAAAAAAACAGAACAACAAAACCACAAAATGAACAAAAACATGATTTTTGAGGGTTTTGCAACCCTCATTTTCGGAATAGGACATCTCCACACCACAGAAAACTAAAGAATCACAACAATGGCAGTTTCGAACATAAACACACAAACCCTAGGTTCTGCCTATTGTGTTCTACCCTCTTCCCGATCATGCCCACTATACTCCAACTACATTCCAACCATCCCCAACGTGAAAACATGTTTCATTTCCTTCCCCCTTACCAATTTCGCAAAAACATGGAAGAACAACATTGGAAATCGCGAAAACAGGGTGCGAAATCGAAATAGGGAACTTACCCGACACTCCCAGTAGGATTAGACGAAGAAGACGCCATTTTTGAACACTTTGCACGGAGTTGATCAAAGAAAAACTCTGGCTCGAGCTCTGGTTTCGCGAGGGAGACGAAGTTCGCGTGAGGGGATACGGGGGAAAATATCGAAGTGTGAAGAGTGAAAGTGAGGGAAAAGAGGGGGAAAAAGGAATATAAAGGGGTAGGAGATTGGGCTAATTTGGTCTATTGAGACCGAAACATCAATTCGGTCTAGACCGAATTGATGTGGTCTCCAAGTGTTTGTGAGAGATCCGGTCTCTTAGGCCAATTCGGTCTAGACCGAATTGGCATAGAGACCGAATTGCAAGGGAAAGCAAACACACTTGCTGCAATGTGATCTTTTGAAGTCAATTCGGTCTAGACCGAATTGGTCTAGAGACCGAATTACAGCAAGAAGACCGAATCTGGTTACTTAGGCGAAATAATGGGAAATGCTTTTGTGAGGTAATTCGATCTATATGGGCAATTCGGTCTAGACCGAATTGCCTTATAGATTGAATTGTTCACTTGCATAAATAAAACTAAGGAAACACAAATGCCTTTTGTAGATCAATTCGATCTATTCAAAATCAATTCGGTCTAGACCGAATTACCATAGATCGAATTGCTACTTGGCCAAATTTACACAAGGATGGAGGATGTGTCTTGGGGAAGCCAATTCGGTCTCTAGGGTCAATTCAGTCTAGACCGAATTGAATTGGTTAAAAATTTCCAAGGCACACCTCCAATGTGATCTGTTTCAAACAATTCGATTTAGACCGAATTGATTCAAAATACATTGCATTCAACACTTAGAAAAATTTTGAACTTTTTCAAATTCCAAATTTTCTGAAATTATGGATTTTCTTAAAAATTATCACACTAAACACGCATTCAAATAGAAGCATTACTCTATTATAAATTGCTTGCATAAATTAGGTTGGATTAACACCCTCATTTTATGGAGTTATTCAGGATTTTAAATTTCTCTAAATTTCGAAATTACTTTCCATTAAATTTGGTATTAATCCAACCGGGAATCTGGTTTTCAAGGCTTTATCCTTCTTTTTGTTGGTTCCATGAATTCCTGCAAGGCAAACATAAGAAAAATTATTAGATTTTCTCCAAATATCAACATCCTCACATTTCGAGTCTCAGTACTCTAAATGTTTAGTTGATTTTTTGGATACTTATCGTTCGAGATGAATAAATACATAATAAATAATTATATAGATATATAGATATAAATATTTATCGAGCATAGGCCGGCTCTGATGTCATTTGGATTTCTTTTCCGGGGTCGAGCTGCCCTAGATACTCCTTCAACCTGTGTCCATTCACCACCAGCTCTCCTTTGTCAGCTCGAATCATGACAGCTCCACTTTCAAACACGTGCACCACTTCGTATGGCCCTTCCCATCTGGATTTAAGCTTTCCGGGGAACAGCTTTCACCTAGAATTGAATAACAAGACATTTTGACCAACATAGAAGTGTTTAGACTTTATGCGACGATCGTGTAACTTCTGGGTCCGCTCTTTGTAAATCCTCGAGCTTTCATAAGCTTGCGCACGTATTTCCTCAATTTCATTGAGGTCCAACTTGCGTTTACTCTGAGCAACTCGAGGGTCAAAATTAAGCGTTTTTACGGCCCAGTAAGCCTTGTGCTCTAGTTCTACAGGCAAATGACAGGCTTTTCCAAAGATGAGCCTATATGGGGACATCCCGATGGGAGTCTTGAATGCAGTGCGGTATGCTCATAGAGCATCATTGAGTCTACGTGACCAGTCTTTGCGGGTTATCCCCACAGTGGCTTCGAGTATATGTTTGATTTCGCGGTTAGATACCTCGACCTGGCCACTGGTTTGGGGATGATAAGGCGTGCCGATCTTGTGGAGAATCCCACTTTTGCTCATGAGATTTGCAAAAGCTTTGTTGACAAAGTGGGTTCCTCCATCAGATATGATTACCCTAGGTACACCAAATATATTGAAAATGTTATTTTTCAAAAATTTGATGACTTGGTGACCATCGTTGGTTGGCAGCGCAACCGCCTCGACCCACTTGGACACGTAGTCGACAGCTACCAAGATGTAGTGATTCCCATCAGATGTCGGAAATGGTCCCATAAAGTCAATACCCCATACATCGAAAATCTCAAGAATGAGAATTCCCTTTTGAGGCATTTCATCCCTCTTGGAGATATTCCCTAATCTTTGGCATCTGTCGCAAGCCTTAACAAACACCTTGCAATCCTCGTAAATGGTAGGCCAATAGAAACCACACTCGAGCACCTTGTGAGCTGTTCGAGTGGGGCCATGGTGACCTCCATATTCCGATTGAATCCGCACAATGCTTAAAGAGATAAGGATCTTCCCAGAAGTAGTTGACTACATCTTGGCTGAACCTTGCTTTTTGCTTCTTACTCTGGAATGGTGGAGTTATTCCACATGCTAGAAAATTAGCAATGTCGGAAAACCATGGACAAGCTTGATCATGAAGATGCAAGGCGAACAGTTGCTCATCCGGAAAATTTTCATTAACAGCTATCTCATTTTTATCATTTTCTATTCGAGACAAATGGTCAGCAGCACCATTGTCTTTGCCTTTTCTATCTTTTATTATGATGTCAAATTCTTGCAACAAAAGTACCCACCTGATTAATCGAGGTTTGGCGTCTTGTTTGCTAAACAAGTATCTCAGTGCAGAGTGATCGGTGTATACTATGGTTTTCGTACCAATGAGGTATTGTCTGAATTTATCAAACGCGAAAACCACAGCATACATCTCTTTCTCCGTGGTGGTGTAGTTGACTTGGGCTTCAGTCAGGGCATGGCTGGCGTAATGAATTACACAATGCCTTCCTTCTTTATGTTGCCCAAGAACTGCACCCACGGCGAGATCACTTGCATCGCACATGACCTCGAAAGGCATTGACCAATCGGGTGGTTGCACTATTGGAGCAGAAATCATCTTCTTGAGCGTGTCAAAGGCTTGAACACACGCTTCATTTATTACGAAAGGATTTTCTTTACAAAGCAAATTAGTGAGCGGCTTGGCAATTTTAGAAAAGTCTTTAATGAACCTCCGGTAAAAACGGGCATGCCCTAAGAAACTCCTAACTGCTTTTATTGAGTTTGGTAAGGGAAGGTTGGATATGACTGAGACTTTGGCTCTATCCACTTCGATGTCTGTGCGCGAGATGCGGTGACCCAACACTATTCCTTCGGTGACCATGAAATGGCACTTCTCCCAGTTTAAAACTAGGTTAGTGTCCTCGCATCTTTTTAAAATTTTTGCAAGATTTGTCAAACATTCATCAAAAGTATCTCCATACACAGAGAAGTCATCCA
The DNA here is from genome assembly GCA_030278955.1 of Hygrophila difformis. Classification (NCBI taxonomy): domain Eukaryota; kingdom Viridiplantae; phylum Streptophyta; class Magnoliopsida; order Lamiales; family Acanthaceae; genus Hygrophila; species Hygrophila difformis. The sequence continues at coordinate 42,048,890 of JAOANR010000014.1, forward strand.
TGAAAACTTCAATGCATTTTTCGACAAATTCTGAGAAAATAGACATCATGCATCGCTGAAAAATGGCAGGCGCATTGCAAAGTCTAAAAGGCATGCGCCTGTACGCAAAAGTTCCATATGGGCACGTGAAAGTGGTCTTATCGTGATCTTCACTAGCTATTACAATCTGATTGTAACCAGAGTACCCATCCAAAAAGCAGTAGTACTCCCTCCCGGCCAACCTCTCCAGCATCTGATCAATGAATGGCAAGGGAAAATGATCCTTCCGCATAGCGGTGTTAAGATTCCGGTAGTCGATGCAGACTCTCCAACCGGTTGCTGGACGTGTCGCCACTTCTTCTCCTTGCTCATTAGTCGTTATGCACATTCCCCCACGCTTAGGTACTACCTGCACTGGGCTAACCCATTTGCTGTCAGATATAGGATAGATGATACCAGCATCTAAGAGCTTGATAACTTCTTTCCTTACCACTTCTTGCATATGGGGGTTCAGACGCCTTTGTGGTTGCCTTGAGGGCTTGTACTCCTCTTCCATTAAAATTCTGTGCATGCAAACAGAGGGGCTTATTCCTTTTATATCAGAAATGGTCCATCCAATTGCATGTACATATTTCTTTAGAATGTTTACCAGAGCTTTTTCTTGTTCTTGTGTCAGCTTGGCTGACACAATTACCGGTAATCTTTTATGTTCAGCGAGAAAGACGTACTTAGGATGATCCGGAAGTATTTTAAGTTCAAGCTCTGGCGGACATTCAACGGAAGGTAGTAATTTGCGAGAATTGGTTGGGGGTGAGAGATCAGATTTACCTTCAGGACCCTGTGTCAGTACAGGGTCCACCTCCTCTTCCGTGGTGCTCTCTTCCTCCTCCGGAGTGAATTCAACACCGTCAAACTCTTCAAGATCCCCAGTGATAGGGTCTTCGAAGTGAACAGCGTTGCAACTTCTTTGTTGCTCAGCACCTCCAGGCGTCAGTACCTGTTTTGAAATTTTGTCCGTCATCACAGTCATAGAGTCTATGCTCTCATCCTCACACCTACTTTCTATTACATCAAACATGGAACAAGATCCCTCATTCGGGAATTTCTGCAGCTCTTCCATGTCAAAAGAGATTTCTCGATTGTCCACCCTCAATGTGACTCTTCCAGATGTGGCGTCAATCAGTGCACCGCCAGTGGCCAAAAACGGGCGTCCCAGGATAAGTGGCATTTCAGAGTCCTCTTCGATGTCAAGGATGATGAAGTCAACCGGGAAAAGAACTTGGCCGGTTTTGACCACCACATCCTTGAGGATTCCTACGGGCTTAGTGATTGATCTGTCTGCCAGTTGCAGTTTCATCTTGACCGGTTCAATCTCTCCGAGCCTTAGGCGAATTGCCATGGCTAGAGGCATCACATTGATGCTGGATCCCAGATCACATAGCCCCATGCTCACTTTGGCCTTTCCAATCTGTACTGGTAGCGTGCAACACCCAGGGTCCTCTTTCTTTTTGGGTAGCTTCCTTTGAACTATGGCACTGCATGTTGATAATGGCCAAAATTGACCATTATTTTCAATCTATTTCCGTGTCTAATACGGACATTTGATCGCATTCCGGTCCTATTTAAATAAGAAAGCAGTCGAATTTGACAGATTTATGCAAGTTTGTATAAATAATAAGCTGGTATTGAAAAACACAAAAATATTGTTATTTTTATTAAATTTATATTAAAAAATCCAAAAACATGATAAAAATATTAAAAATTCCACATTTGATAATTATGGTTTGGTAGCATCTGTTCGGTGGAATACGGATCCATAAACGGAACGCAAACAAAATATCAAGTGGAGCAAATATCCTTATTTATATATTTTCTTATATTTTATATTTTGATGTATATATTTTTAGTTGTTAAGTTCATTTATTTTTGTTTTTGTTTTCTGCTATTAAGTAAAAATAATTGGTCCACTAATCACTTTTGATTTTAATTAATTGCAGGTAAATTATTTGGTCCAAGAATTAAGTCCAAAAAAACCCCAAGCCCAATACTTGCAGTCCAACCCAACAACCAACAAATCCAGTCCAAAACTTGTCTCAGGCCCAATCACCCAAAGGCCCAAACCACCTAAACCAAAATCAAACCCTAACCTTAACCCTCACCCTGCGCCGGCGGCGCCGCCGCCGCCGGCCACCACCGCCGGCCATCACCATCATCAACCTCGCACCACCATCCTCTCCTCCACCGCATCCCCATTTCCGTCAACATCTCCGATCCAGCGGCCACCATCCTCCGGCGACCTCCGTCCTCGAGTTTCCGGCGCCTCCTCGTCGCCGTCATCCCCTCCCATCCGACTGCCCATCTCGCATCACCAACAACAACCCCATCTCAGCCTCCATTTCAGCCATCCATCCCCCATCTCCAAATCCTCAGCGCCCAGCTCCGCCCCCATTCCAACCGAGCGCCGCCGCTCCTCCGCCACCGCGTCTCACGCCACCATTCCCCCTCTTCCATCCTCCTCTGGTCTACCACCACAGTCCTACAGCCATTCCGACCACCGCGAGCCATCCCCAAATTCGCCGCCGCCGCGTCCGGCCAACACCAAGACAGCGCCTCCAGCCATCGCCTCACCATACCCCCATCTCCACCCTCAAGCTCCTCCACTTCCGCCGCTCTCCGCCTTCACATCCACCACCATCCCGTCGCCTCTCTCTCTCCTCCAACAAGTCTCAAGGCAGCAAGGAAACTGGGATCAACAAGAACAAAAAGGAAGAAGAAGAATATGGGGAGGGAGGCTGTCGAGAGAGAGTGGAGGAAAGAAGAAGGATTGAAACAAGAAAACTGGAGACGAACGAAAAAGAAGAAAAATGGAGAATGAGGAGAAGAAGGAAGAAAGAACAAGAAGAAAGAAGAGATGAAAGGAAATGGAGAAGAAATTTAGAAGCAGAAGGAAAGAAACCAGAGACAAGAAATTAGGAAGCTGGAAAGAGAAAGATCGAGACAGAAAATAAGAATGAGGAAAGAGAGAGAAATGAGAGAGAGAAATTAAAAGAAGAGAGAGGAAATTAAACCTTTGTCGCGGAAGGTTGCTCCGCGACCAAGTGCTCCGCGACCAAAAAATGCTCCGCGACCAAAAAATTGCTCCGCGACTGTGAGAGGAGTAAGACACAAAAATTGTGTTGCGGAACAATGTTCCGCGACAAAGTTGAACGCGACCGCGACAAGCCTTCCGCGACACAGACAGCAGACCGCGAACAGAGAAAACGACAGCTCACGTGAGCACGTGACCACTCCCCCATTTAATTTCACACATGTTTAATCACTCAAGAGCTCCCAGGACTTGAGGTCCCGCTGGGTAAGAAAATTTTGTCTTGTCTTGCTGGACTCGAGCTCCCGTCCCCTCCTGTGCGAAAATCTGAAGAAAAAAAGCAAATTTTATGTATTGTGTCCCTATGCAAGCTGTTCCGCGACAAAATATTTGTTTGGCAACCAAGTGGGTCTCTAATGGGCCTAGGGCTTTCCTACTCATCTATAAATATATCCTCCCACCCCCTTGAACAGTAACCTAGCTACACTTAGTTTATTTTTACTGTTCTTGGAGGCACCGCTGTGCTCTCCAAAATTAGTGTAGGTAGATAGTTTAATTTTATGCAATGTAGTAATAGACTTTAGCTTAGTTTTAATTTATGGTTTGTAATAAATTAGTGTAGCTAGTGTTCACTTTTTATTTTTCCAGTTTATTATTTTTGTACTTTTGGGTTTGAAACACTCAATTAAAGGGTGTATTTAAACCATTTTTGGTTTCTTTTGTTATAAGAGAAAATGCCCCACAAAAAATCTGTATGGATCTCTCTTCCATTTTTGTGTACTGCTTTGTTTTTATTTTTGGGTCACTTGACCAATTTTTTATTTAGATAGATTTTAATGCTTTCTTAGTGTTAATAAAATGCATAATCATTTGATATTATCCCTTGATAGGTTTATTAGCTTAGTTTATCTTTTTCAGATTTTTGTTCCAGTGTGATTTATCTTGCTTTTTAGTTTAGTAGTTGCTTTTATTTTTATTTTTATTTTTATTTTTATTTTAGATGTTGTTTTATTTCATTTTTAGTTCTAGTATGATAAATCTAAAAAGGGATAGTGTTAAAGTGTTTGTGCATTTTAATTTTTTAAAATTGCATTTCCTATATTGTATTGCATCACATTGTAACCCCACGGGTTGCAATGTAATTTTCCCGTTGTGATCCACGGATCACAACGCACTCCCCCGCAATGCAATATTAGGCGTTATGCTGCCAAAATTTTTATAAAAATTTTTAAAACCCTTGGTCGCGATGCAACCTTTGTCGCGGAACCACGTTCCGTGACAAAACCCATGTTTAGCGACAAAGGACCAAATTCTTGCATTTTGTCTGCATGGCTTTTGTCGCGGAATACTTTTGTCGCGGAACCATGCTCCGCGACAAAATCTCATTCCGAGACAGAAAATTATGCCTTGCCATTAATTTTAGAACCCCTTGGTCGCGATGCAACTCTTGTCGCGGAACCACGTTCTGCGACAAAACCCTTGATTAGCGACCAAGGACCCAAATACTTGTAATTTTATTCTGGGAGGACTCTGTCGCGGAACCTTTGTCGCGGAACCACAGACCGCGACAAAATCCTTGTTCCGCGACCAGGAATTATGCCCTTACCAATTTTCAAACCCTTTGTCGCTATATCCCCTTGTCGCGGAACCATGTTCCGCGACAAAATTTTTGCTTAGTGACAAAACAAACTCTAATTTTCAAAATATTAATTTCTCTTATTTCCCACCTCTTTGTCGCGAAACCCTTGTCGCGGACCCATGGTCCGCGACACAAACTCTATTCCGCGACAAAGTGGCACCTTTTTGTCAAATTTTTATTCTTCATCTTACCCCATTAATTAATTGAACCTTTATATCAATATTTTGAGGTTGAAATCCAATTCTCAACCCATGATTAATTTGATATAAAGAACTTTGTTCAATTTTCCATTAAAAGATTTTTCTACAAATGATTAAACTCTAATGATCTAAGTGTATAATCCGGACTGTAATTAATTAATTATGGAATGAGTAATTATTTAGACATGAAGAGTAATTATGGAATCGTTTCCATACCTTGCATGAGAAACCAATGTCTCTCATGCAATATGACCCAAAAATATTTTTCTTTTATTTATTTTGTCTTTTCCCGTAATGTGTGAAACATCTAATAAAGAATATATCAGATTAATGTTGGCGGGTATTCCCACATGGATAACTAGCTCGTGGTCTGTATATTAATTATTAAATGTTATTTTGCATGGTCCGAATAGTGGTCGGTGGAAGCCTTGGCGGTTCGTCCATCCGGGATTATAATAGCTGCTCAGCTAACCCCTATCCGGATACAGTTTCTTTTTCTTTATCTTAATTTCAAACCCGAATCTCAAACTGTGCCAACACTAGACGACATAGGTCAATGTTGTCTAGTAATTAAGACAGCGAAGGAACATGTAGGTTTTTCTTCGATTCACAGATAGTAAGGATCTGAATGATAGTGACCACTGTCATTTAAGATTATCTGCTGTCTAAAACCGCTCCACCTGGAATAGTTGGGACCTGGATAGCAGATGTTTGCAGTCCGGATAACTCCAGTTATTTCAGTCATCTTTTTAGCCAAATAAATTCTTCTCATCTCCGACTATTTCATCTCTGTGTGTCAACTTCTGTCTAAACCCATCTTATATTTTGGGTTATTTAATTTTACACTTCCTTATAAATTTATGCATGATATTATTATGTAGATATTGTGGTCTTTATTATTTTGGGATCCTTCCCTTGGACATAGAAGTCATGATTTAAATCAGGTGTCTCACAATAAATTTCCAACAAAAATTCCTTTATAAAATCCGGATCTGAGTAAGGGATAAATTTGACAGTTATGACTAATTCATATCCGACTGGGGGTTGATTTTGGGAAATTAGAAGCAGAGTCAGCGATTAGATTTCACCTAGACTGAAAGGATCTGTGTTTTAATTGAGAGTCTAGTACCTGATAGGGAATGATTTTCAGATTTATTCTTTTCCAAAATTGCTGTTTGTTGGAAATCTTGTATTAAATATTGCACTGGGTCAGATTCCACTTGGATTCCGATAAGGTGTGACAGATAATACTAGAGGAACAACAATCGGGCCTTGGTTATTTTCTAAGATAGGGTTGAGTATTCTTTCAACTGCTATCCTCTTCTGCCAAAGCCTATTTTTGAGTCCCGAGTGAGTGCATCCGGAACGAACTAATTTATTAGTTCGTTTCATTAGTTTGTATCTCATAACCACCCGACGGGAAGTGAACACTGCGAGCGGTTCACTGAGAATAGGGAATTCTTGATCCACACCCGGTCATCCTGACTGGGGGCTTTCTTTTACTACCAGGGTCAGACTTTTAAAACTTCCGAGTGATAGGATTTTAAACGCTTTCTTTATCGCTTTCTTTTAAATGCTTTCGTTAGAGGTCACTCGGTTGTATTGAGAGTTGTGTAACTGCTACTAGGACTGATAGTTAAGGGATAGTTTAGGGCTTGATTAGAATCTTCGGGTGTGACATGGGGGAATGATAGCGGTACTTGCCACTTCAATAAATGATTTGTCAGGTGTTGCTTGTCCACCACAGATGAATAACATGCCTCTACACGGCCGTGTGAGGGCAGTTGTGAGTCTGTGGTATCTTAGATTTTGCTGTCTTAAGAGCATGTAAACTCTTACTGTAAGTACCTGTTTGTTAAAGGGAACATGGTATAGAGAACATGAGAGTTAACTAACTGATGGATTATCCCAAGCTAAGATCTGTGAATTAAAATGGAAGTTTAATTGTGTTTCATCTGAATCTTGTCCAATGTTTATTCTTTTCTTCATGTCCCTTCTGTCATAATTTAAATCTGCTTTCTTAGATAATTTTAACCGCTTTCTTAGAATAATTTTATTGCTTTCTTAGATTAAATTTAATTCGCTTTCTAGAATAATTTTATCTGCTTTATTTTAATTGCTTTCATAATCTAGTTTAAATTCTGTCAAGTAGTTGATAGTCAATCACAAACTTGAATCGAGTAACCGAGTGGAAAATCTTAGTAAACGGCGTGGGCCCTGCTTCCATCGCACATCCTCCAGTGAACGATCCGGTACTTACTATAAATACTGCAATTTTTGACTCCGTGCGCTTTCGGGGGCACAGTTTCTTAACACGAGTAAATAAAAAAAATGTGATTTTTCAGAAAATACTCATGTAGTGGGAATCTGCCGAAAGTTTCATGGTAGGTAATCTCATGACATGAAATCATGAGAAGTATCATGGCACACATGCCGGGGACCCTCAGTGTGACAGGCTGAAGGTCAATCTATCCCGGTTGTACCATGAGACTTGTCAAAAGTTTCATGACATGAGAGGACTGCAGCGCCATTTGAAATTAAAGCACCCCACCTGAGTAATAAAAAGTGGCACTCTTAATATATCCCTAGACCCCTTCCATAAATCATAACTCTTTCTTTTATTAAATTCAAATTCGATATATTTTAGAAAATACTCGTGTTAATGAAATTTGTCAAAAGTTTCACATGTGCTGTTGAGAATGATCACCTCCTCCTGCTCTACCTGCCTTTTCCCTGAAATCAATTCTTTCAAGAACTTAGCATAGGTGGGCATTTCTGAAATCATTTCCACGAGAGGAATGGTTATCTCTACAGACTTTAACCGTTCTAGAAATTTCTTGAATTTAAGGTCATGTTCCTTATTTTTAAGACGTGCAGGGTACGGCACCCTTGGCATGTACTTATTATTATCTATTTTTGGTGATAAAGAGAAGGAAGTTGTACCTTCACCCATACCCTCTTCAGCTTCATTTGCAGCTTCAGCCTGCGAGTTAGCTGTATCTGATTTATCCTTTACCAGCTCAACACTTTCATCTCCTTCAACCTTTTCCTTTTCCTTTTCCACCTCCAATGAAACCTCTACTTTCATAGCTTTCTTCCTTGCAGATCCAACATTTCCCTTCAGAGTCTTGCCTCCCCGCAATGTGATTGCCTTGCATTGCGGGTTGGCTTCAGTGCTGCTCGACAGTGTTCCTTTCCCTCTGTTCTGCAATTCCTTAGCCAACTGGGTGACCTGCGTCTCCACATTTTTGATTGATGACTGCAACTGCTGGTTTATCTCCCTTTGATTGGAAATAAACCCGGTCATCAAATTCTCCAGGCGGGATGGTGGCTTTTGGTTGTATTGCTGATTCTGATCAGGTTGGGATTGGAAGTTTTGGAAATTATGGCCTTGGTTTTGATTGGGCCTCTGTTGGATATGGGGTTGAAAGTTCTGGTTCTGGTTCTGGAAGTTCTGAACGAATCCTTGATTCTGAGGTCTGAAGTTCTGCTGAAGGTTCTGGTTTGCAAACTGGTTAGGCTGGTTTAGGCTGTGTCAACAAATGCGCATTGAGTGCATTGTTGTTGGAATAGGAGAGGTTGGGGTGGCGGTTCTGGTAGTTCCCTGCGTAATTGCAGCTTTCGGTAGCTAGTTGTTGGCATGTGTCAGTTGGATGTGGTCCCTGACATAGCCCACAAAATTGCTCCCGATTGCTGTGCTTGCATTTGGCCAGATGAGGCTCCTGTCTGAGAAGTACCTGCTCCCTTTCTTTTCTCCTGTCCTAGCTGTATCGCAGCTACCTGTTTCTGCAATTTTTCGAAATCTGTTTTTCCTTCACTTACAACAAAAACTTTTCTAGGAGGGTCCGCCTTCTTATCACTGTTGTTCAACACAGATCTGTTGACAGACATTGTCTCAATCTTTTCCCAGGCTTGATCCATGGGCAAATGGAGTAAATGTCTTCCGCCTGCAGCGTCCAACATCATTCTCCATGGATGGGTGAGTCCTCCATAGAATTTCCTCAGTTGCTCCCACGGTTGGTATCCGTGTTGGGGGCATCGCCTCAAAAGGCTGGCGAATCTTTCCTTTGCGTCATACAATGACTCGTCTGGCTTCATCTTGAACTCTCCAATTTTCTCTCGTCCTTCGCCTATCTTAGATTCAGGAAAATACTTTAACAGAAAACTCCTCACCAAATCTGCCCAGGTACTCCTCTGATTTATGGGCAATGATTTATACAAATCCCTAACACCACTAAACAGAGAAAAGGGAAACAACATCAGTCTTATAGCATCAGGTGAGACTCCCTGATTTTTTATTGTGTCACAGAGCTCCAGGAAGGTTTGGAGATGATCATGGGGATCCTCATGATTTGCACCGCAAAATTGATTGTTCTGCACCAAATTGATGAGTGCCGGTTTTAGCTCAAAATTGCGTGCAGGGAATTGTGCTCTCCCAGGCCTATCCAAATGGGGCTCCACGATGGGCTGCATAAAATCAGCTGCTGCTTGCTGCTGTTGATTTCCTTGCTCTGCTTGGTTTTGATACTGCTGGTGGTAGTTGGGATTCTGTTGAAAAATATTATCGGGATCATGAGGGTTGTTTTGGAATTGGTCCTGATTGAAGGCTTGATTCTGGTATTGCTGGTTTGGCATATTTTGGTTTTGTTGGTTGTATTGGTTAGGGGGTGGTGGTTGTTGGTGGAACTGCTGATACTGTTGCTGATTTGGATTAGGTAGATCTTCCTCCTCGTTTGCACGATTCGGGTGTTCTACCATACCCCCATCAGCTCCATTACCAGGATTATTGGGTGGTTGGTCTAATGGCAAGACTGGGGGAATGTCTTGGTTCTCTGCCATATCGGATATGTCACTGCTTGTGGTTTCGGGTGAGGTACGAGTCCGGGCTTCCTGCTCTTTCCTTCGTCTGGCTTGCGCCCTCAGTTGGCGAGCGGTCCTTTCTATTTCTGGATCGAACGGTAGCTCAGGCAATGTGGCATTTTTCCTTTGCATAAGCAGTTTATATCAAGACTTGACAGAACTTGCACAACCCCCAGGTTAGTAATGGTTCAAGAATATATATAAACACTATCTATGAGTAAATCAGGAGTGTAGTTCTCTTAGTAAACGACGCTGCAACCTCCCCGGCAACGGCGCCATGAAACTTTTCCCCGGCAACGGCGCCATGAAACTTTTGACAAGTTTCACTAACACGAGTGTTTTTATAAAATATATCAAGTTTGAATTTATTAAAGGAAAAAAAAAGAGTTATGATTCGTGGGGAAGGGGTTTAAGGATATATTTCACTTTTTATTGCTCATGTGGGGTACTCTGATTTCAAACGGCGCTGCATCCTCCCCGGCATGAAACTTTTGACAACTTTCATGGTGCAGCCGGGATAGATAGTTCAATCTTGACCTTCAGTCTGTCACACTGAAGGTCCCCGGCAATTGGCCTCATGAAACTTATCATAGTTTCATGTCATGAAGATCCTTGCCATGAAACTTTGAACACATTCCCACTATATGAGTATTTTCTGAAAAATCATAATCCTGGTTTTCAATTTTATTTAATGAAACCAATTTATGAAGATGGAGTTGGGATTAGGGATATACTTATAGGTTGTCACGTTTTTATTACTCGTGTTAAGAAACTGTGCCCCCGAAAGCGCACGGTGTCAAAAATTGCAGTAATTTATAGTAAGACCAGATCGTTCACTGGAGGATGTGCGATAGAAGCAGGGCCCACGTCGTTTACTAAGATTTTCCACTCGGTTACTCGATTCAAGCTTTGCATAGGTTTCTAACAACTACTTGACAATAATTTAAAATAGATTATGAAAGCAGTAAAATTACTCTACAAAGCATGATAAATTATATCTAAGAAAGCAATTAAAATTTATTCTAAGAAAGCGGATTTAAAATGAGACAGAAGGGACAGGGAGAAAGTAATAAAAATTGGACAAGATTCAGATTGAAACACAATTAAACTTCCATTTTAATACACAGATCTTTGTTTGGGGTAGTTCGTCAGTTAGCTAACCCTCATGCTTTCTGCACTATGTTCCCTTTAACAGACAGGTACTTACAGTGAGAATTTACATGCTCTTAGGACCTCAATTTCTAAGATACCACAGATTAATAACTTCCCTTACAATGCCTTGCAAGAGTATGTTAGTCATATGTGGTGGACAAGCAACACCTAACATATCATTAGTTGATATGCCAAGTACTCCTATCGTCCCCCTTGTCACACCCAAAGTCCAAATCTAACCCCGAACTAATCCATAACTCTTAAACCTTACAACTGGAAGACACATCTCTAATTCTTCCGAGTGACCTCTATGAAAGCATTTTAAAGAAAGCGGTAAAGAAAGCAGTAAAGAAAGCATTTAAAAAACCTATCACTCGGAAGTCTTTTAAAAGATCATCACAATCCGTTAGTATAAAAGAGCCCCTGGTCTTGGTGACCAGATGCAGATTTAGAACTTCCCAAATATCAGTAAGCCATAGGGCTTATAACATTCGGTTAGTTATGAGATACAAACATGAGTGGAACAGACCTATGAAGGTTTATTCCGAATGTACTCACTCAAGACTCAATTTTAGGCTTTGGTGAGAGAAGATAGTAGTTTAAAGAATACTCAACCTTACCTTAGAAATTAACCAAGGCCTATATGTTGTTCCTCTAATATTAATTATCACATCTTATCCGAATCCAAGTGGACACTGATTCGATGCAATACTTAATACAAGATTTCCAACACACAGCAATTTTGAGAAGCAAATAGATATTTGAAAATCATTCCCTAAACAGGTACTAAACTCTCAATTAAAACACAGATCCTTTCAGTCTAGGAGAGACCTAATCGCTGACTCTGCTTCTAAGTTCTCAAAATCAACCCCCGGTAGAAGATGAATTAGTCATAACTGTGAATTTGTCCCTTACTCAGATCCGTATTTTATAAAGTGATTTTTGTGGAAATTTATTGTGCAGCATCTGATTTAAATCAAGACTTCTATGTCCAAGGAGAAGGATCTCCAAAATATTATAGACCACAATATCTACATAATAATATCATGCATACATGTATATGAGAAGTAAAATAAAATTGCCCCAAAATATATGGTGGGGTTAGACAGAATTTGATACACAAAGATGAATTAGCCTGAGATAAGAAGAAAATGGCTGAAGAGATGACAAAATAATTAGGGTTAATTGGATTGCAGTTATCTGTGGTCCAGTTAACCTAATTATTAAGGCGAAATGATTTTAGACAGCAGATGATCTTAAACAATGGTTGCCGCCATCATCTTAGACTTCACTATCTGTGAATCTGGATGAAAACTCACATGTTCTATTAGTGTAGTAATTACTAGATGACATTGGCATATATCATCTGTCATTACTGCAGCTCTAGATTCAGGTTTGAAATTAAGATAATGAAAAGAAAACTGTATCCGGATAGGAGTCAGCTGAGCAGCTGTCATAATCCCGGATGGACGAACCGTCAAGGCTTCCACCGACCACTATCCAGACCATGCAAAATAACAGCTAGTAATTAATATTCAGAATACGAGCTAGTTATCCGTGTGGGAATACCCGCCAACATTAGTCTGATATATTTCTTACTAGTTGTTCATACACACAATGAAAGGGAAAATAAACAAGATTAAGAAAAAGTTTTTGGTATTGAGTGAGTGTTAATCACACAATAATTAGACACTGATGGGTTGAGATGTGTAATGGATAAAATTAGATGTAATGGGCCTAGGCCCAATACACCCATGCAACTTACACAACTCTTGAAATAAAATATTTTTGGAGTTTTAAAATAGAAGGAAGAAAGCAATTCGGTCTATTGGGCAAAATGCAAAAGAGACCGAATTGAGGATGCATGAGGTATGAAGTAACACCATACCCAATTAATCCTTGTAAAGTCAGGAAGCATCCTCTAATTCGAATTGTCAAGCAATTCGGTCTAAACTGAATTGGACAATTCAAATTGATGAAGTCATTCATTCACTCAAATTGGCTAAGGCATTTACCCCAAAATGAGGATAATTCGAATTGCCAAGTCAATTCGGTTTAAACCGAAATGGCAATTCGAATTTGTAGAAACAATAAAATAAACTAAGGCATGAGGGGATGGAATGCATACAATGAGGTTTCCAAAGTCAATTCGGTCTATAAGAGTAATTCGGTCTAAACCAACTTACCTAGACCGAATTACTTAGAAACCACATGAAAACAACACTTTTTGCTATGCAATTCGGTCTCATGGGCAATGCGGTATTGACCGAATTGCCTAGATCGAATTGCATATGAATTTTTAGATAAAGCATTCAACAAATATTTTTGCCATGCAATTCCATTCTCATGGGCAATTCGGTCTAGACCGAATTGCCTCAAATCGAATTGCATGTCTTTCTCTCATAAGTGCAGGTTTGGTTTACATTGTGTGGTATATGATGGATAAGATTTACCAAATCCTTCATTTCACATCAATGTCACCTCACAGCCACACTAATGAGTGTTTTTAAGGAAAATAGACCTAGGTTACGTGGCTAACAGGTATTGGCATGAAACAAACCCTATAACTACAAACAAGCATTCCAAGATCAAGGACTTAAACATCTACTGAACAAATAAGAACGCATGCTTAAAAAATAAGAACACCTACATTATCTAAGGCAATAATAAGCTAATAAAAGAGACTAAAACAGCAACTGAATAACATGAAAATAAATTCTAACAAGCCTAAGATTGTCTAAAACCTAAGAGCACTTATTTGAGTCTCTAAGGTGTAAAATCAAGCCAAAAACCCACTAGCATACATTTATTAAGAATGTAAGTCAACTAGGACATAATAAATGTAACCTAGTTGAAACAAACAAACATTCTACCATTTATTGCTAAGGAAAGCATTAAATAAATGCCAAACACTTGAAATGAAAACCCATTTCTGGATTCTTTCTTGTATTGACACTTGAAAGCAGTGAATAACCCTAAAACCATCATTAGCTTGAAGGTAGGGTTCATTATAACTACAAAGCATTTAAAGTATATGGAAATGGCTACACTAAGGGTGGTAACAAGCTTCTATGAAAAATAAACTAAGCTTAAAAGCAATAAAACTACATTACAAACATGAAAATAAACTAACTAAACTATACTACCTACCTAACCCTTAAGGGGTGAAGAACCTTCTGCTCCTTTTTTTTTCCCAGCAAACTGTCCAAGTGTGTAAGGATTCAGATCTCTTTTTGTGTTGAGGAAGGTCAGCTTTTATACTTCTCATGGAAACCCTAGGCCCATCATGCATTTCTCACGTGCTTCACAGCTGCACTTTTAAATGTGATTCGGTCTCCTCATGTAATTCGGTTTAGATCGAATTGATGCAATTCGAATTGCATGAGGTCTTCCTTCTTGATCTTGAGCTGGAATGTGGTCTTCATCCATCAATTCGGTCTATGGGTAGACCGAATTGACCTTGTCGAATTGAAGATGGCTCATGCTTGGCTTCTTTGCTTTAAGGCAATTCGATCTATGCAATCAATTCGGTCTAGACCGAATTGCATAGATCGAACTCCTTCTTTTCTGTTTTGCTCAGTCTTCTTTCTATGGTGCAATTCGATCTAGGGGTCAATTCGGTTTAGACCGAATTGCCACAGACCGAATTGGTTGCTCTTCTCTTCCTCAACACTTCTCTTTTTCTTCTTTTCTTCAGCAATTCGGTCTATTGAGCAATTCGATTTAGGTCGAATTGCTTATAGACCGAATTGGTCTTCAACACTTAACCAAAATTTCTGATTGTGGGATTTTCATTCTTTTTCCCATCTTTTTGATTTTTGTTGCTATCTTATTCTTTTGCCCATTTTTTCATTCCCTTTTCTTTTTTTTCCCTTTTTTCATGTTTTTGGATTTTTCTAACACAAATGCAATTAAAACTGCATGTTTTGTGTCTTTTATTACCAGCTTAATATTTTTACAAACTTGCATCAATCTGTCGAATTCAACTGCTTTCTTATTAAAATAAGATGGGAATACGATCAAAATGTCCGTCCGAGACACGGAAATGGATTGGAAATAATGGACAATTTTGGCCATTATCACTGAACCAAAGCATTACGACGCTAGACGATGCCAGTCAAAAGAGCTACGACGCTATACAAAAGCAGCTACGACGCTAGTGTAGCGTCGTAAAGAGGGACTGCGTCGTAAGCCCCAATTTAAATTTTCCCATGTGCCAAATGACTCTGGAAGTCCCAGGACTGGAGGTCCCGTAGGAACAAACAAGTTTGGTTTCTTCTTCCTGGACTCCGGCTCCTGTCCTCTCCTACTCAGTAATGGGCCTAATTGGGCCTAGGGTTTTCTCCTCCACCTATAAATAACTGCTTCGAGCTCGTTGAACAGAGCTCCCAATTTTTGAACAGTGCAGCCATGCTGCTGGGATGCTCCAAAAAAATCAAAAATCAAGATAGTTTAGTTTAAATTTTTGCAATGTAATTTCATTTTTATTAGTTTTAGCTGTAGTTTGGTTTGTAAACAACAGTTTGAACCATTCTAGAATAGCCACTTCCACATTTTATAGCTTTGTAATGTATAAAAATTTGAGAATACACAAGTAATGGGTTATCCTTGAATATTTATTACTTTATGTTGGTGAATAATACAAGAAAATGGTTCCAAAAAAACCTGTTATGGATTTCTAAATCCATGGTTACTTTACTGTTTTGGGTTTTGTATTGTGGGTCACTTGACCACTTTTTATTTTTTGTTTTAGTTAGGTTTTAAATGCTTTATTAGATTTAATAAAATGCACAAACACTTAATGTTCATCCCTTTATAGATTTATTAGTGTAGTTTAGATTTTATTTTTGCTTAGTGGTTGTCTTTATTACTTTTTAGTTATTTTTCTTATTTTATTTTATTTTCATTTTCTTATTTTATTTTATTTTCTAGTTTTAGTGTGATAGATCTAAAAAGTGGATGATATTTATGTGTTTGTGCATACTTAAATTTGAGGAGATTTTGGGAAATTTTTGGCATCTACCACGTCGGGGCATGCATAGTGTCACGACATAATTGGTTACTACCAAATGATGGACCATAAAATCCGAAAAATAGGGTTTGCAATCGCATAGATTGCATTACCCGACCAACAAGGGTTTGCAATCGCATAGATTGCATTACCCGACCAACACTTATGTTCTGGGGTAGCTACGACGCTAACCGCCCTACGACGCTAACCTAGGTTAGCGACGTAGGGGAAGGTTTGTCGTCGTAGTTGCTTCGGACTTAAGAAAAATTTGTACTACGACGCTAAGCTTACGACGCTATCCAAGTATAGCGTCGTAGTTTTTGTCTAGGGTCGTAGTACCCCAAAATACTTCCAAAAACCCATCTACGACGCTACACCCACGACGCTATCCTAGGATAGCGTCGTAATTTAGTGTATAGCGTCGTAGCATCCCAACTTTTTCTAAACCATCTCTTCTTACTACGACGCTAAACCCTATGACGCTAACGTAGTTTAACGTCGTAGGACATGCTTAGCGTCGTAGTTCCCCAATTTCTAAACTTCCCTGCACGACATCAACACTACGACGCTATCCTAGGATAACGTCGTAATCATGTGTAGAGTCGTACATAACCCTTTAACTTCAAAATTTATATCTCTTCCAATCAATGACGACGCTAACCTCACGACGCAATCCTAGGATAGCGTCGTAATATCTGTCTAGCGTCGTAATTGGCATTTTTGCCAAATTTTCCATTTCTCCACTTTTCTCACTTAATTACTTGAACCTTTATATTAATATTTTGAGGTTGAAATCCAATGATCTCAACCCATGATTAATTTGATATAAAGAACTTTGTTCAATATTCCATTAAAAGATTTTTCTATAAAATTAAACTCTAATGATCTAAGTATATAATTCGGACTGTAATTAATTAATTATGGAATGAGTTATTATTTGGACATAATGAGTAATTATGGAATAATTTCCATACCCTTGCATGAGAAACCAATGTCTCTCATACAAGATGACACAAAAATATTTTCTTTTATTTATTTTGTCTTTGTCCGTATTGTGTGAAATGAATAGTGAAAAATATCATAGAATAATGTTGGCGAACGGTCCCTTCACCGGGAAATGAAGTAGCCCGTAGTCTGTGTATTAATTACTATTTGTTATTTTGCATGGTTTGGGTAGTGACTGACGAGGTCAGGCGAACGGTCCTCTCACCAGGAAATGAAGTAGCCACTCAGTCAGTATCTGTCCAAATACAGTTTTATTTTCTTATTTTATTTTCAAATCCAAATCTCAAGTTGTGCTAACGCTAGTTGACATAGGTCAATGTCATCTGGTAATTAAGACAGTAAGAGTGCATGTAGGTTTTCAGCCCAATTCACAGACAGTGAGTGGTCCGAATGACAGCGACCACTGTCATTCTGATCAGTTTACTGTCTAAAATCATCCCACCTGGAATAGTCAGGACCTGGATAGCAGATGTTTGCAGTCCAGATTATCCTGATTATTTTTGTCATCTTTTTAGCCAAATAAATTCTTCTCACCTCTGGCTATTTCATCTCTGTGTTTCACATTCTGTCTAAACCCATCCTTATATTTTGGGTTAATTAATTTTACACTTCATTATACACTTATGCATGATAATATTATGTAAATATTGTGGTCTAATTATTTTAGGATCCTTCCCTTGGACATAGAAGTCTTGATTTTTAAATCAGATGTCTCATAATAAATTCCCAACAAAAATTCATTTATAAAATCCGGATCTGAGTAAGGGATAAATTCCACAGTTATCACTAACTCATATCCGATCGAGGGTTGATTTTGGGAAATTAGAAGCAGAGTCAACGATTAGGTCTCATTTAGACTGAAAGGGTCTGTGTTCTTATTGAGAGTCTAGTACCTGTTTAGGGAATGATTTTCACATTTATTATTTTCCGAAATTGCTATGTGTTGGGAATTTAGTCTTAACTATCACACCGAGATGGGAGCCACTTGGATTCAAATACAGTGTGATAGATAATACTAGAGGAACAATACGTAGGCCTTGGTTATTTTCTAAGATAGGGTTGAGTTCCTTTCAACTGCTATCCTCTTCTGCCAAAGCCTATTTTTGAGTCCTGAGTGAGTGCATCCGGAACGAACTAATTTATTAGTTCGTTTCATTAGTTTGTATCTCATAACCACCCGGAAGGAAGTGAACACTGCGAGCGGTTCACCGAGATCTGGGAATTCTTGATCCACGCTCGGTCATTCTGACCGGGGGCTTTCTTTTACTACCAGTACGAAGCTTTTGAAACTTCCGAGTGATAGGATTTTAAATGCTTTCTTTACTGCATTCTTTTAATCGCTTTCTTTTAATCACTTTCGTAGAGGTCACTCGGATGCGTCTCTAGATCTTCTAACTGCTACTAGGACTGAGAGTTAAGGGATAGTTCAGGGCTTGATTAGAAACTTTGGGTGTGACATGGGGGAATGATAGGAGTACTTGACACTTCAATAAATGATTTGTCGGGTGTTGCTTGTCCACCACAGATAAATAACATACCTCTGCGCGGGGGCAGTTGTATATCTGTAGTATCTTAGATTTTGCTGTCTTAAGAGCATGTAAATTCTTACCGTAAGTACCTGTCTGTTAAAGGGAACACAGTATAGAAAACATGAGAGTTAGCTAATTGATGGATTATCCCAAACAAAGATCTGTGTAATTAAAATGGGAGTTTAATTGTGTTTCATCTGAATCTTGTCCAATTTTATTATTTTCTTCATGTCCCTTCTGTCTCATTTTAGATCTGCTTTCTTAGAATAATTTTAACCGCTTTTTTAGAATGATTTTATTGCTTTCTTAGATTAAATTTAATTCGCTTTCTAGAATAATTTTATCTGCTTTATTTTATTGCTTTCATAGCTTAGAATTAAATTATGTCAAGTAGTTGATAAGCAAACACAAACTTGAATCGAGTAACCGAGTGGAAAATCTTATAAAATGACGTGTGCCCTGCTTCTATCGCACATCCTCCAGTGAACGATCCGGTACTTACTATAAATACTGTAATTTTTGACTCCGTGCGCTTTCGGGGGCACAGTTTCTTAACACGAGTAAATAAAAACGTGACAACCTATAAATATATCCCTAATCCCAACTCCATCTTCATAATTTGGTTTCATTAAATAAAATTGAAAACCGGTTCCCATAAATCATAACTCTGTTCATTTAATAAATTCAAATTTGATATTTTATAAAATACTCGTGTTGACGAAACTTGTCAAAAGTTTCAGTGGTTGATGCAAAATATTATCGAAAGGAAATTTCTTTGATCCCGGATGCATAGGTTGGAAGATCGGTTTGGTGAAATATTTGTAAGGCTTGGAATGATCTGGGTACAGAGAACATTGGGGGGAGATTCCAAATACAAGTTGGTAATGGTGTGCGGACAAAGTTCTGGCTAGATGGATGAATTGAGAGAAAAACAACACTGAAGATATTATATCCCAGAATGTACACACTCGCAGTAAATAAAAGTGGGAATGTGGTGAATTTTGGATATTGGGTGGGGTTTGAGTGGAAATGGGATATTAAATTAAGGAGACAGTTATTCGATTGGGAGGTCGACGTGTGGGAGGACATGATGTTATTGGTACAAAGGCAGAGGCTGAATAGATTAATGGATGATCGAATAAAGTGGTTGGAGGATAGTCATGGGAGATTCAATACAAAACTATGCTGGAAGAGATTGGAGGATGGCGCCACGGTGGAAATGAGGTGGTTCTGGCGGCTACTGTGGAAGGTAAAGTGTCCATGAAAGTCAAGCTTTTGGCATGGAAGTTAGCTCAAAAAGCCATTCCAGTGCGCGAGATACTTGCCCAGCGTGGTTGCATCCAAAATACCAATGTGACGTGTCCATGCTGTGGTAAGGAAGTAGAATCTGTTGACCATTTATAATACAAATGTGAAGTGGTTGGTGAAATTTGGTATAAAGGAATCGCTTGGTTTGGCGTAGAATGGGCAATTCTAGGGAAGGTCGAGAACTTGATGGCATTATGGTTTGATCATCAGCCAAAACGAGGGATTGGTTTGGCGTGGCTCTTGACTGGACTTGCTATAATTTGGGTGGTTTGGAAGAGTCGAAATGAAGTGGTGTTTAATGGAAAACAGTTCAACATTTCGGCTGTTTTAGAAGAAATAAGGTGGAGAGTAAGTTTGTGGTGGTATACAGAGCATGAGGAGACTGGTGTTAATCTACCAAGTCAGGTTGGCATTTTTCCGGGGGGATGATTGAAAAGAACTTGAGGCAACAGAAGCAGCGGCGTCGAGGCTTGGTGTGGGAACGTCCTTGTAAAGGATGGTGGAAGGTGAATAAGGAGTGTTGTATTTTGGAGACACCGTGTGTCTCTTGCTAATGCCTCCACGGGGGGAAACAAGATGAGTTCTACACATTTTGAGGTAGCGAAATGGCGAGGCTGATCATTTGGCAAAGCTAGGTGCGACGGGAGGAGGACAGGTTGAGGAGTGGTTTTAAATTGGTGGTGTTCGTGGGATGCAGATGCTGTACTGTTATGACTACTCGGTGTTCATGGATTGCTGTGTTATGCTCAGATACAACACATAAGGAGGGTGAGGATCCTAAGATCACTGATGCAAGAGATGGGAGGTATTGTAGGATGTCATTTTATATGTGTGTCCACTTCACAATCTTTTTATTCTAGTTGGCAGGAGACTCCCCAAAATTTGATAAGTTTTGTTCAGTCTGGTCTGCCGATTGATGATCTGATAATCTAATAACATTTGATGCCTGTGGAGGTGATAATCGTTGTCTTGCTATTAGAAAGAAGACATTTTTTGTAATGTATACTTGTTTGGAGTGGATGAATAAAATCATGCTATTTCTTCTCAAAAAAAAGTGTATAAAAGCTAAACGTTTCACATTCACAATAACAGAGGTAATATATTAGTATTATTCTTCTTGTGATTAAATATTTTTCATATTTTGTATTCTTTTATGAACAAATATATATAATTATTTTGTATACTTAACGTTTAAAAACAAATATCGGCCCTACCAACCGAAAATTCCTAGGTCTGCCACTATCTTCTACCCTCATGTCTAGCACATGCAGCACCTACTAAATTTATATAAATTTAGCATGCTAACCGAACCTAGTAACTGTCAAATTATTATAACTCAAATATATTTTACATATACTAATGTCTAATAATACGGGTCCGATCACTCTTCAATGATTTTTATCTTCATTTTACATGCGTAAATCTTCTTCGTATTTACACTTTCTCCTAGTTTCTGTTTCATTTTATCCTTTGTAGAATTCTACAGATTCCTTAGTCTTTTATGTTTCCTGTTCGTAATCATTGGTTATTGGATTATGAAGTGTATGAAAGTGGCAGTGGTTGCATCCGAAGTATTTGGTTGAGTAATCTTCATTTAATCCCATGAGAAACTGAAGTAACAAGTCACTGTAATCATTAACTATCAGTGATTTTAGGCAGGATTATTAGTTGGGAATGGTTTCACAGCACCGTAGTTACTCCACATCATCTTTAACTCACTATAATACCTTGTAACAGAGATAGATTCTCGAGTGAAATTGACTATTTGCTGCATTAACATCAAAATCTGAGCTCCATTCATTTTTCCATAGCATTCATTTATCAGTCCGAAGTGAGAAGGCAGATGTATTGTGCAAAACATGACGAGACAATTCAGGGGTAATGGAAATTTATCAACCAAGTTAAAACCATGTAATGGACGCGTTTCCACAGCCTATAAGTTGGATCATCAACTGGAGGAGGTAGAAATGTGCCAGTAATAAATCTATCCTTCGATTTGATGCAGAGCGCTCTTTCGACTGCAACTACCATTACATCCAATTAGTTCCATAGAGAAGCACCATGGTGAGTTGCAAGTAGGGGTGATAAATAGTCGAGTCGAGCTCGAGTAGTGGAGTAATCGGGCTTTACTTGATGGCATTTTTGAGCTACTATACTACAAGAAATTCGCGGCAAGGCAATGAATTTAACGACGAAATTTTATTGAAGTCGTCGCCTAAAACCTCGTCGCCTGGCGGATTTCATCGCCTTGTTCGTCGCCTAGAAAGTCTAGGCGACGAAATCCTTTCGTCACATACCCTCGAAATTCTTGTAGGTACTCGAGTCGAGTAGTCGAGCTCAAGCTCGAGCTCGACTCGACTCGAGTTCGAGTAGGTCGAGTATTTTTTTAATCAATCGAGTCGATTAGTCGAGCTACTCAAGCTCGATTATTTATTTTTTATTTTTTTCCTTCTCGAGCTCGAGCTCGAGTCGAGTACTCGAGCTTATCGAGTATTTTTTTTTGCATTTTCCTTTTAAAATTTTTAATAAAAAAGAAAATGAGTCGAGTACTCGATACTCGACTCGAGTTCCCGTATCATATACACGCGACTCGAGCTCGAGCTCGATACTCGAGTGCGGTACTCGACTCGCTCGAATAGCATGAGTCAATTTTTTTCCAGCCGAGTTCCGAGTCGAGTTTGAGTAATTCTAATCGTTATTCACCCCTAGTTGCAAGTGAGGTTGACCTGCATTAGTCAATATCAATTCCTCACTCACTTCGACACCAGAGGTAGCATCTGAATCCGCAGTAGTGGTAGCCATCGAAACTCAAATCGAAGCTCAAATAAGGCAAAGAGGAATCTAAAAACTGATCCAATAAGGGCCCAAGCAAATAAACAGACCCAATAAGGACGGTCAATGGTGTAAGAACCCGGTTCAATTCGACAATTAGAAAAGCCTTAACCTCCCCCCGCCTCCAACCCTCCCCGCTCACCCTCTCTTCGTCTCTCACCCCCAGCCACTCCGCCACCTCCGCAGCCGAGCCTAGCGAGCGCCGCCGCCTCTCCCTCGGCCCTCTCCTTGCGGCTCGCATCTCTCCCTCCCTCGTCATCCCACTAATATTCACAATTGGACAAATTCTCAAGAATCCCAAATGTCAATACTCAAATTCCATATCTCAATCCATTCAATTAAAAAGCTTTGAAATAACCACTGAGCATCCAAAACCTATAAACTAAAAAATGGGAAAACACAAAACAAAGAAACAACTCAAATATTCATTGAATCCAGATCACAATTGATATGCTAAAGAATCCCAAAAATCTCAATTTCTTACAATGGCAGACCTGAATACGATGTCGATTGGTGTGCCCTAAATTGTAAACAAGCAACTGAAACATAAAGAATTCATACCGGGTGGTGGTTGCTGGCAGGAGGGGTGGCGGTGGTTGCTGGCGGTTGTGGCTGGGCGACGAGAGAGAGGAAACAACGGGTGTGGCTGGGCGACTACCATTTAGTGCAACGACGGTGCTAGTAGGGCGGCGGTAGGCGGAGATGAGAGAGGTAACGACAGGGCAGGGGCAGAGTGGCGGAGTGGGTGGTAGCGGTGGCCGGCGTGGAAAGCGGCAGAGGCGAGAGAGAAAATGGTCGACGGGAAGGGGTGAGACAATGAGATAGAGAGAGGAAACAGTGGGTTGGCTGGGCGGCGGCCGTTTGCTGCGGCGACGGCGCTGGTCTGGCGGCGGTAGGCTGGAGATGACATCTAGAAGAGGCGGCGGCAGAAGGATGGGCAGCGGATGAGTGGAGACGGGTTTAGGAGAGGGACGACGAGTTGCGAAGAGAGGGCCGGTGGCTGGGCGGCTGTGGCGGAGTGGCTGGAGGCGAGAGAGGGTGAGGAGGAGAGGGGAGACGGGAGAGGGTGGGGGGGAGAGAGGGTTTTCATTTGGGGATTTAACCCAAACCAGATGGGAGAGAGGGTTCTACAACTAAACTAGGTCCAAAAAATATTGAACTGGAATATTACACCATTGACCACCCTAATCCTGCAATTAAGAGCTGTTGGGATCGATTTGGCTAGGATTAAGAATATTATGGGATGGATTAAGTTAATTCAATTTTTAAGGGATGTTTTGGGAAATTTTTGAAAAATATGGGACGATTTGGGTTTTTTTCCCCGATAACAGGTGTTAGCCAATTCCTTCCCGGGCTTCATCCTTATGTCGACCATCACCATTATGCACTGCCTTGCTGCATGGTACTGAGTTCTCCAAACATCCAACAATGGAGAAACTCAAGTTTGCAAGTTGTGAAAGTTTCTTTATGGCCGGCGGCAAGAATCAAGAAATTGGTATCACAAGTTTACCCGGGCCATTCTAGATATTGGCTCTTGCTAATCTCATGCCGATCACTCACTCTTCATTTTCAAACAAGGCCAGGTATATGTGACCTCACTAATATATGTGGTTGATGTCATACTTGCAGGAAATGATGGCATGAAAATTCAGGAGATTAACTATTATCTTGATCAAAAGCTTAGCATCAAAGACTAGGTCCTTTAAAGTATTTCTTGGATATTGAAGTTGCTCGCTGAACTAAAGGCATGGTATTGAGTAAACGCAAATATGCCCTTGACATATTAAAGGACTCTAGCATATCAGTTTCTTTTTGCACATGCATATGGCATACAAGGCCTTATTTACTCTTTATAGTTTGCAACACAGCTTAATTAATTAAATCATGTTCAGCACAAAAAGAAATTTTTTTGACATATGATTTGGTTTAAGAGCTGAATCAGCTCATCCAGAAGTCCTGAAAGAGTATATTTTGTATGTGCTGCTTTATATGTGTTGAGTGGTTTTATATAGCCCATACACCTGTAACACCCGAGGAAAAACAAATTCAAATTGTTTTGAACTACGTCATGACTTGATCCCTTCACAGGGTACGTAGGCAGCTTAGAACTAATTTCTAAGTTCAGTCACGAAATAAATCACAAAATACATCACGAATTAGACCACAAGGACGATAGGGGATGTTGAAACCAATTTAGACTAGGCTAAGTAGGACCCGGAAATGTTGCGAGCGATAAGCCGGACTCGTAACAAGATTAAGGAGACGATTCCGCAACGAAGACGCCCCAGGGAATCGAGCTAACACGTAGAAAACCGATAGGGGAAAGCGAGGGAAGACCCGACGGAACACGCGGAGCCGAACCGGCCGGTCCGGCCGGCCCGCGCTGTCCGCGCGCCGCCGCGCGGCCACCGCGCGGCCAAGGGCGTCGCGACGCCAGGCCTGGCACGCGTGCTCCGCGCGGCCATAGGGGTGGGTGCGCGCCACCTCCGCGTCAGAGGGGCTGAAGGTGTAATCTTTCCATTCGGGGGTGATTTTCTTGCCGAAATTACAACTCCCTTCGAGGGAAACCAAATCCCAGACGTGAGGGAGACTTAAGGGCGGCTGGGGGTGCCTCCAAACCCTAGACTTACAGAAACTACTCCCACATTACTCCCAAACTTCCTCCCCAAGCCGAAACTCTTCCGGCGACACTTTCCGGCAAGCATTCCGGCGACGACGAGGCGAGAGGAACCAAGCCCTGCCCTCTAGACTCTTGCGATCGGAAGGATTGGCCGTTCGTCGCGACCCTAGAGCATCCGGATACCCATCCCAGTAATCCTAATCTTCAAATCAGTAAGTTAAAACCTTACTCACAAATTTTCGTGGTTTTTTGTTGTTTAAATCTCGAGATATAGGCTTGTAACAAAAATCGGTTTTCAAAAACCCTATTTTCGTCCAATTTTAAAGACTCGCCAAAAACTCGACCTTCGGGAATTCAAACCGAAAACTTGTCAACATAAAAGTTGTTCCTAACACCTTTATCTATCTTGTGGCCAAATTTCAGCCATTGACATTAAGTTTTGCTATCCCAACTTTCGCCATGAACTTTCTGTATCAAACCGAACGATTCAAATCTGTGACAGATTCCTTCATTCAACTTGATGCATGTTTTTCACCCATTTTTCGAATGATTTAACTTTGCATTTCTAAACAAAGTTGTAGATAATTGTGTCTAGATTATGCCTACAAAATTTCACGAATTTTGGTGTTCATTTGATATGTCAAACGGCCAAGTTTTTAGAACTGTTTTGAATTCGTTTTAAGGGCCATGAGTATGCAGTGAGTTGCACTCGATTTTTGAGTACCAAGAATTCATTATTTCCAAAAACTTAAAACATGAAAGTTGTTCCTTAATGTGTCGTTTAGTTACTGTAAAAATTTCACATCGATTGGTTTTGAAATGAATTTTTAATCGGCGTTACACGAACCTGTGACGAAAACAGTTTTTAAGACGTAAATTATTCTTTGCAATAAACTCAAAT
The DNA here is from genome assembly GCA_030278955.1 of Hygrophila difformis. Classification (NCBI taxonomy): domain Eukaryota; kingdom Viridiplantae; phylum Streptophyta; class Magnoliopsida; order Lamiales; family Acanthaceae; genus Hygrophila; species Hygrophila difformis. The sequence goes on from JAOANR010000014.1 coordinate 42,075,011, forward strand.
TTCAACTCACTTCGGAACCTTATTTCCAAAAACTTAAAACATGAAAGTTGTTCGTGTGTGTGTTTTTGAATTACTGGCCAAGTTTCAGAATTTTTGGAGGAAAAACGAATTTTAAATTAAGAAAGGCGTGTACTGCCTCGAATAGGATTTTTCGAACTTGAGAAAACTCGAACTATGAAAACGCGATATCGATCCTTTGATAACTTTGAAATACGAACTTTCGAAAAATCCCGTTCACTAGGCTGAGCCGATCTTCATACTATCATTATCTTTGAGACTGCCTCGTTAGTGGTCTCCTTACTATCTGAGATTGCCTCGTTAGTGATCTCGCGCGCTGTATTTGTGGATCGCCTCGTTAGTGGTCCTACTATCTTTTTGGATCGCCTCGTTAGTGGTCCTACTATCTTTGAGACTGCCTCGTTAGTGGTCTCCCATTGTTTGGACTGCCTCGTTAGTGGTCCTATGTTGAGATTGCCTCGTTAGTGATCTCCCGGTATGGTGTCCTCTTCTTAGTTTACGGGATGAAAAGTAAAAGACTCGTGTGAGTGTTTCATTATGCTTAAATCGTATCTATCCTGTCTTTAATTATGTATTTAAATTTTATGCATCTTAAATTATGCTTTAGATTACGCTTTTAAAAAATTTAGTTCTTTAATCATGTTTTTCCGCTGCAAATATATCATGTATTTTTTTTAAATTCTCGTACGGTAGGCGAAATCTTTAGTTTAAACACTTGTAACCCCTTTTATTTGTTAGTTAGGGATTAACTTATTCAGTATATTTTTATACTGACAACCGTTGTAATTTTTCTTTTACAGAGTATGTCGAGTGACGCATACGCATGCACTTGGGGGAAATTATTTATGAACATTTTAAATTTCTGCATCGTACTGTTTTTACCGGGTCTGTTAAACCCGAGGATTTGGCCATGTTGGCCGTGATTTTGCTTTCCGCTGCACTTCCTTTATTTACTTTTCGCGCATGATGATTACTACTATCGTATTAAGTATTATGAATTTCCGGACTAAATCTTGAAATGTTTTTAAATCTTTTCATACCCACAAGCCTTGCATTTCCTTAGCAAGCTCGGGAAGCCGTGTCTTACTAGGGAATTGCGCGGTGACATCCCGGCCTGGGTTATCAAATCCGGGGTGTTACAAGTTGGTATCAGAGCCCGGAAAATTTTTAAAGCTAATACTATTATTTTAAACCAATATTTTTAAGCCCAAGTGTTATTTCTTTTAAAATTATTTATTTGACTACTAGTACTATTTTTAGCCCAAAAATCTATAATCCCTTTTTTTTTACATAGCCCAAATCTTAGCCCAAGAAATATTAAATTTTGGCCCACTATAGAGGCCCAACCCTTAGCAATTTATTTTAAACTAAATTTTATGGGGAAGGGACTTGCACTTGCATGTTGCATATAGATTTAAATTTATGCATACCTTAACGTTGCCTGAAAAATGTCTAACTCTAACCTCCCTTGTTGACATTAGATGGCCGAGCCCAACGCGAACATGGTCAATTTGATGGTGAAATTAATGAACGCATACCTTGAGGGCCAACAGCACATCAATTACTTCAAAACGCGGGTAGGACAGTTGGAGGGTAACCTGGCCCATTTGGGTCACCTTAGGGAAACCTACAACCAAAAAAAAAAAAAAAAAAAAAAAAGAACCGAACAGATTTAAAAAAAAAAAAAATATATAAAAATAATAATAATAATATTATAATAATAATAATAATAATAATAATAATAATAATAATAAATGGAAATAAAAATATAAAAATAATAACAATGGAAATAATAATAATAAAGATAATAAAATACGTACATATAAATAAATAAATTCCAACAACCTTTACAAGAAAACCCTGATAAATTGATACCCATTTAAAAGACTAATCTTCGCTCAATAAGAAAAAAAAAAAAAAAAAAAAATTTCCCTTAAGAGCAACAATATACACTCCACATATAAACTCTAATCCCGTGTATCTTATCACGCTAATTTAACCAAGCGATTTAGTCAAGCAACGGCGTAGGTATTATTGGGCAATCCACACACATGCAGACACTATAGGAAGGTAATAGTAAATCCAGAACATCTCAAACCATAAAATGGACAGAACAATTAAACCATGGTTCTGAAACAGCAGCACACAACCAACACATGTCAAACACCTAACTAAGCGACAACATAACGAAAATATAAATCACGAACACCAGGCGACATCAACGTCCTCATAAGGAGGAGCCTAAACAAAGTACGTCTAAACGCCAAACCTAAACGAAAACACGAAACCAAAGGGAGACATCACTGATCGGGAGGCGGGAACTGTCGGCGCATGAAGTCGTCCATCTGCCGCACATAGGCGTACATGTCGGACATGGTGGCCTGCTGCTGAGCCTGCCTCGTAGCAAACGAGTCCATGCGGGTCTGATAGAGGTCCAACCTAGCGTCGAGGGCGTCATAACGAGCCTGCCCAGCTGCGAACCCGGCGTCCATACTGACCCGCATCTCCTGCATCATCTGCAGCATCTGAATCATCTCCTACCCCTGAGGTGCCACGGCAGGAGGTGCCCCAGCAGGAGGTGGAACCACTGGAGGAGGGGGTGGCTGCTCCGGTGGTACAACGAGGATCAGGCCGCCGTCATCAGGCTGCGGGCGAAGTACAGCACGGGGAGCCCCACGACGTAAGGCGCTACGCTGCTCAGCATAAGACGGAATACGGTAGCAACGGCCAGGTGCTAGGTCGTACGGATCTGTCTCCGGTGTAGTGCGAATCCCCTGTGCCGCGCACAACCCACAGATGAGGTGAACATGGGTAATCACCCTACTCCCTCGTCCTCTGCGCATACCCCGCAAGTTGTCCTCGATGCAAGCCCCTACATTCACCCTACCGTCCCGCGCGATGAAGCAAATGGTCTCGTAGACGTGGTCCAAGACAATGTGGCTCCGGGACATCGGCCGGACACGCCCGAACCATAGCTGAGCGAGCTCTCGCCAAGGGGAGTCCATCGACGTCAAACGAAGCTCATGACTGTGCTCGAACGTAGGAGGCACTAGGGTGCATAAGGTGTTCCACGCAGGAGCAAGAACGCGCCCCTCAGGCTGGGGCCGGAACACGCCATCGTCAGGCAAGCCAAAATAGACGTTGATCGCCCGAGCACTGAAGTCGAGATAGCGACCACGGACCCATACCCGGGATAGATCGTCACCCTCCCCGAGACCGCCGATGTTGGCAATAACCTCCATAGCCAAATAACCGGAGGCGACGCCCTCGGGGTGACGTGCCAGACCAGTCCACTGTAAATACTCCAAGACCGCACTGATCCTGTCATCGCCCATATGAAGAGGATATATGCCTCTCTCAGGGACGTAAGCCCTGTTTCGACGAAGCTCGTCGAAATAAAAGTCCTGGGCAGCCCTCGTCCTAAACCGGAACCTGTCATGCCGGTGAGGACGCACCTCGTCCGGGAGGCCCCTGAGACGCGGGCCCCTCTGCGCCTCATCCTCCTCAGACTCGCTCTCGTCGAAATCCGGCATCGCCGGAGCAGCATGACTGGGGCCAGCCTCATCAGCAACCCGTCTCCTAGTCCTCGGAGGACACATGAGAGACGCCAAAACGACCCACAAAAAGAGCAACATCCTGCAAGTTACCAAACACCAATTATAAGGCTAAGTCCCACACAGAAGTCAAGCGAAAATACGAATAGGGCATTAATATATAATCCCAACGTGAATGTACCGTAAGAACAACAAATCCTACCGTTTACTAAGACCAACCAGGAGGTGACCTAGACAAAGAATATGCTAAAACTAGTGCCTAAACCCTATGTGGCATTTCGTCGAACACGTTATGTGCACAATAAACCAAAACCTAAGTTACTAACAACACACGGAAATCGCCCACAGAACGAAACAATCATTCTAATAACAATACGGCAAATCCTACAGCACTAAACAACGAGGGAACAAACCAATAATCACACCCCAACAGCAACCAAGCACCAGTAACTTCATAGCCTTTCTAAGGATTCGAATTCAACAAGAATTTGCCAGAAACATAAACACATTATAACATAAACGTAGGCAAGGCAATAGGGGTAACAACAATTGCCACATACACTTGCTAAAATGCACAAATCAAGCCTAAAAATCACAAACCCCCAATTTTTGTACACAAACCCTAATTTCCTAAATCTCTACACAAATCAAGTCATCCAAAACATAAAAGTTGAAATTAGTAAGTGGGTTTAGTAGACTCGTACCTAGATGAGTGGAATTGAAGTCGAAATCGAGCAAACAAGAAGGTAACTCGCCGGATTTAGAGAGAGTTGGGGGGTGTGTTCTCGGATGAGAAATGGGGGAAGTGGCTCGCGCGGAGCGCGAGCCCTATTTTTTTCGAACAGGGGTTGCCGCGCGCTCCCCGCGCGCCAACGCGCGGCCACCGCGCGGGACCCGGGTGGAGTTTTATCTTTCCTGTTCTGCTCAATCTCTTTCGCTATACGCTCCTCGCTGAACCCGGGCATACATTGACAGGGAAATACGTCGACAGGGAGCATCGCCTGGCATTATTCCGGGCAAGGACGGCGGAATTGCCTCACGCCCTCCTTTCGCAGGACTACGGGAAACCCCCGGGACGTAAATACCTAGGGACCCTAAGAAATTCCGTAGGGAAATGAGAACGGCATGTTAACTAACGACCCCACCACCGTTTGCTCGTGACCACAATGTGTTCCACGACCCCCAACTAAAGAAGTATGTGCCCGACACGTCGCATGTACTCCAACCGGACGTAATCGAATTGGATGATGACTTGACCTATGAAGAAACCCCGGTGCAAATACTCGACTACAGGGAAAGGGTGACAAGGAATAAAACTGTAAAGATGGTCAAGGTCCTGTGGTCCAACCACGAGACGGAGACGGCAACCTGGGAATTGGAAGCCGACATGAGGCAACGTTACCCTACCCTCTTCCAAGACGACCCGACCACAGTTATGGGGACATAACTGTATTCTTAAGGGGGGGAGGATGTAACACCCGAGGAAAAACAAATTCAAATTGTTTTGAACTACGTCATGACTTGATCCCTTCACAGGGTACGTAGGCAGCTTAGAACTAATTTCTAAGTTCAGTCACGAAATAAATCACAAAATACATCACGAATTAGACCACAAGGACGATAGGGGATGTTGAAACCAATTTAGACTAGGCTAAGTAGGACCCGGAAATGTTGCGAGCGATAAGCCGGACTCGTAACAAGATTAAGGAGACGATTCCGCAACGAAGACGCCCCAGGGAATCGAGCTAACACGTAGAAAACCGATAGGGGAAAGCGAGGGAAGACCCGACGGAACACGCGGAGCCGAACCGGCCGGTCCGGCCGGCCCGCGCTGTCCGCGCGCCGCCGCGCGGCCACCGCGCGGCCAAGGGCGTCGCGACGCCAGGCCTGGCGCGCGTGCTCCGCGCGGCCATAGGGGTGGGTGCGCGCCACCTCCGCGCCAGAGGGGCTGAAGGTGTAATCTTTCCATTCGGGGGTGATTTTCTTGCCGAAATTACAACTCCCTTCGAGGGAAACCAAATCCCAGACGTGAGGGAGACTTAAGGGCGGCTGGGGGTGCCTCCAAACCCTAGACTTACAGAAACTACTCCCACATTACTCCCAAACTTCCTCCCCAAGCCGAAACTCTTCCGGCGACACTTTCCGGCAAGCATTCCGGCGACGACGAGGCGAGAGGAACCAAGCCCTGCCCTCTAGACTCTTGCGATCGGAAGGATTGGCCGTTCGTCGCGACCCTAGAGCATCCGGATACCCATCCCAGTAATCCTAATCTTCAAATCAGTAAGTTAAAACCTTACTCACAAATTTTCGTGGTTGTTTGTTGTTTAAATCTCGAGATATAGGCTTGTAACAAAAATCGGTTTTCAAAAACCCTATTTTCGTCCAATTTTAAAGACTCGCCAAAAACTCGACCTTCGGGAATTCAAACCGAAAACTTGTCAACATAAAAGTTGTTCCTAACACCTTTATCTATCTTGTGGCCAAATTTCAGCCATTGACATTAAGTTTTGCTATCCCAACTTTCGCCATGAACTTTCTGTATCAAACCGAACGATTCAAATCTGTGACAGATTCCTTCATTCAACTTGATGCATGTTTTTCACCCATTTTTCGAATGATTTAACTTTGCATTTCTAAACAAAAGTTGTAGATAATTGTGTCTAGATTATGCCTACAAAATTTCACGAATTTTGGTGTTCATTTGATATGTCAAACGGCCAAGTTTTTAGAACTGTTTTGAATTCGTTTTAAGGGCCATGAGTATGCAGTGAGTTGCACTCGATTTTTGAGTACCAAGAGTTCATTATTTCCAAAAACTTAAAACATGAAAGTTGTTCCTTAATGTGTCGTGTAGTTACTGTAAAAATTTCACATCGATTGGTTTTGAAATGAATTTTTAATCGGCGTTACACGAACCTGTGACGAAAACAGTTTTTAAGACGTAAATTATTCTTTGCAATAAACTCAAATTTCAACTCACTTCGGAACCTTATTTCCAAAAACTTAAAACATGAAAGTTGTTCGTGTGTGTGTTTTTGAATTACTGGCCAAGTTTTAGAATTTTTGGAGGAAAAACGAATTTTAAATTAAGAAAGGCGTGTACTGCCTCGAATAGGATTTTTCGAACTTGAGAAAACTCGAACTATGAAAACGCGATATCGATCCTTTGATAACTTTGAAATACGAACTTTCGAAAAATCCCGTTCACTAGGCTGAGCCGATCTTCATACTATCATTATCTTTGAGACTGCCTCGTTAGTGGTCTCATTACTATCTGAGATTGCCTCGTTAGTGATCTCGCGCGCTGTATTTGTGGATCGCCTCGTTAGTGGTCCTACTATCTTTTTGGATCGCCTCGTTAGTGGTCCTACTATCTTTGAGACTGCCTCGTTAGTGGTCTCCCATTGTTTGGACTGCCTCGTTAGTGGTCCTATGTTGAGATTGCCTCGTTAGTGATCTCCCGGTATGGTGTCCTCTTCTTAGTTTACGGGATGAAAAGTAAAAGACTCGTGTGAGTGTTTCATTATGCTTAAATCGTATCTATCCTGTCTTTAATTATGTATTTAAATTTTATGCATCTTAAATTATGCTTTAGATTACGCTTTTAAAAAATTTAGTTCTTTAATCATGTTTTTCCGCTGCAAATATATCATGTATTTTTTTTAAATTCTCGTACGGTAGGCGAAATCTTTAGTTTAAACACTTGTAACCCCTTTTATTTGTTAGTTAGGGATTAACTTACTCAGTATATTTTTATACTGACAACCGTTGTCATTTTTCTTTTACAGAGTATGTCGAGTGACGCATACGCATGCACTTGGGGGAAATTATTTATGAACATTTTAAATTTCTGCATCGTACTGTTTTTACCGGGTCTGTTAAACCCGAGGATTTGGCCATGTTGGCCGTGATTTTGCTTTCCGCTGCACTTCCTTTATTTACTTTTCGCGCATGATGATTACTACTATCGTATTAAGTATTATGAATTTCCGGACTAAATCTTGAAATGTTTTTAAATCTTTTCATACCCACAAGCCTTGCATTTCCTTAGCAAGCTCGGGAAGCCGTGTATTACTAGGGAATTGCGGCGGTGACATCCCGGCCTGGGTTATCAAATCCGGGGTGTTACAACACCATTAAATATTTAACATATACCAGCACACATACCTCATCGGATTAGCACGCTAGCACGTGCTAAATGTCATTCATTCAGCACCATATCCAAACCGATTACACACATTCAATTCTAGTTTTGGGAGGTGATTCAATTCCTTACATATATAACCACAAAATCATGATCATAACTGAATAAATTAGAATCTACAAGAATCAATACATTACTCCGTTTATCCTATTAATTATGTCTCAAAACTTTTGGACACGTCGTCTAATACATTTATTTAACATTTAATATCATAAAATGAAAGTAAAAATTGTAGAAAATATATCTTTTAAAACTATGCGAAAAAATGATTTCAACAAGATTCCACTCGATTATATCTTTTCTTATATAATTATATCAAAAAGTTTGGTCAAACTTATACCATTAACAGTATAAAAAGCCTAAATGGAACATAATAAACGGGACCGAGGGAATACAATATAGTTAAATCAAGATTGCGTCATTGTAAGACAAAATAATGGCGTCATTGTATGAGGAAACAATGGCGTCACTGCTGGCCCAGGTTGTATATGTACATGAACATTACTAAGCAATGCATTTTGTACGGTTGTGTAAGATGGGATGCATTTTATTCTGGCGGAGCCATGTGCATGAATAATGACATATATATTGTGTCACATTACGTGCCTTTCATTATTTTGGAGAGTAAATCTAAGGCAAAAGTAGATTGGGATTGGCAAAAGGATAACAGAAATATGAAATTTAAAGTTTATCTTTAAAGAAAGGCCGGGAGTAGGATCTACATCGGGTTTAGTGGGTGCACATGACACCAATAAAATTTATGAAATTGCTATTTTAATTTTAAGCTTATAAATTTTTATATTTGGTTTGGCACACATCACAATAGGATAGTTAAGGACTGTTTTGATAATTATAAAAACTAAACGACAAAATTGGTAATTATCGTTATATAGATAATGTTTCTGGTTCGTATTTTGTATTTATAATGTCACTACTATCCACAATTTCAACTTAGCTTTTATTAATTTTTGTGTCACTACTTAGAAAAGTTATGGATCCGCCACTGAAGAGATCTGATATACGAGTGTTATTAAGATATTTGAATACAAATATATAAGCCTATTTATTTAGCTTGAGTTACTTGGGAATTATATAATATTCTTGAATATATTGATGTGTTATTCGCATCAATATAAATGTTCTATAATCTATAATATATAAAAACTCTTGATGTTATAAATTGTAATGTTTCGTTAATGGAATTCAAAAATAATTATGCAAGATAGTATGTGATAATTAATTTTTGAAATATTATTATTATTATTATTATTATTATTGTTATTATTTAAATACACTATTTGGGTCAAATAAGTAACGTCCCAAAAATTCAAACCTGATTTTCGCAAGCATTACCGACGTACTAACTATCCTAAACTAGTGGAAAGCTAATTTAAAATAGCTAGTACAAGGCTGAATAAAGCTAAAGTGATCATCAGATTAATCCAATTTAATGCAGAAGCTAAAACAATTAAAAACACATAGGTACATTAATAATTCTCACAAAATAACTGAATAAAAACTATCCCAGTCACAACATCAGGCTACGAGCCTCTCATAACATAATCAGGCATCCTGGCCATATACATATATATCAGAAACAGGGCTACCAACCCAAAGCAGTAAATCATATAAGGCCACAGGCCAACAGAATGTAAATCCTAGGCTCACAGGTCTCTACTAGCATAAAATCCAAAGCCAAGTAATATAAGCAAAACAACAGATAACCACATAAACACATAATAAATGGACAGATAAATCCTATCTATGTGATCTCTCATCCCCATACCCAATCATGCTCCAGTGCCTCCAGTAGGATCTATAAAACAGACAAAAGCAAAGGGAGTTAGTACAACGTACTGAGCAAGGCTACATGCAGGGGAGTAAGGGAAAACCACCATAAATCATAGTAATGAATAGCAATAGTAATATGAATAACAGTGCAGAGAGTAAATAAAGCAAATAAACATCAAACCGTTCCATAACGGTGCTTCAACCACAATCATACAATTTTTATGCAAGTGATGCATGGCCTAACATACACCTATCTACCCTATATGCGGATGCAAATGAGTATGCCTAGCCGGCACCTAAAAACCCGGGCGGCATGAACCCACGGTTGAGGATAACATCAACTCCAACCCGTTACTTGGGTAACATACACTATCCCCGCAGACACCACAGGCATCACAGCCCAATCACAGGCATAACAGCCAAATCATAGGCATCACAGCCAAATCTCAGGCATAACAGCCAATATTACAGGCAATAACAGTCACATCATACACCCCGCAGGGTCATCGAGATTCAACAACACCTGTGAAGGCTACCTGATCAATCATATCACAGGCATAACAACCAATAATCCAGGCATCACAACTAATCAACAATACCGGTGAAGGCTGCCGGACCAAATAAGTCATCATAACAACCCATCCGGTTCATAACCGTCAATTCCAATGCAATATCGTGTAAATACAACATGCAAAATAATCCAACACCTAATTACTAGGTTCGCATGTTTCTCCATGCATGAAAGATCTAATGCATAATGCCTAGGCTAAGGCATTAATGATTTGACCCATTAATCCATGCATAATTAACGATATCGTAATTCAGTGATTTCTCCAAGCAATTCAACAACCCCCACGGGTGAAAAATCATCCCATGAATCATTAATAATGTGTCAATGTTGCTTAGGCAATTTATAACATATCTCGAGGCATTGAAACGAGTAATAAGCTCGAAAAACACGAATGGGAACGAAAAACAGAAGAAAACAGCAAATCGGGCCCGCAGGTGACACCCTGGGCGATAATTCCTATTTTTAACTATTGAAGG